>CAUYQV010015544.1:0-17319 GCA_963574575.1 Galagoides demidoff | reverse complement strand
TAATCTGCAGTCTCACCAACAGGGTATAAGCACTCTTTTCTCTTTGCCTCTATACCAACATTTCTTGTTTTTGGACTTGTTTTTGGATAAAAGTTACTCTTAACAGATATGATGATTTCTCAGTGTGATTTTTTTTTTTTTTTGAGACAGAGCCTCAAGCTATCCCCCTGGGTAGAGTTCCATGGCAGGACAGCTCATAGCAACCTCCAACTCCTGGGCTCAAGCGAGTCTCCTGCCTCCGCCTCCCAAGCAGCTGGGACCACAGGCGGCCGCCACAACGCTCGGTCTATTTTATTATATTTTGAGACAGAGTCTCGCTTTGTTGCCCACAGTAGAGTAATCTGGTATCATAGCTCACAGCAACTTCTAACACTTGGGCTTAAGCGATTCTCTTGCCTCAGCCTCCCGAGTAACTGGGACTGCAGGTGCCCGCCACCGCCTGACTATTTTTAGAGGCAGGGGTCTCGCTGTGGCTCTGGCTGGTCTCCAACCTGAGAGTTCAGGCAATCCACCTGCCTCGGCCTCCCAGAGTGCTGGGATTTCAGGCATGAACCTCCGCACCCAATGACTAGTAACTTTAAATTTCAGTGGAAAACCTAAGGAACAGGAAATTCTGAATTGTTCATTATAAGCATATATTTACATTTATCCAACTTATTATTCTATAGTCTATGAAAACCAGACATTCACCCTAGTAAGACTCCCGAAGTTAAATACCTGAAACCTACATGTTTTCACCAAATAATCAAAAATTATTCCTACTTATCGCAAACACACATCTAATTTTTTCTCCAAATTCCAGTCATAAAACAACAAATAAAATCTTTTTTTTCCTTTTAAGACCCTGTCACTAATTTATTCTTGTTGCTGAGTAAGCATCCTGGCATTGGTTGCAGTTTTCAAATGTTAGGTCCGGCAGAAGTTAAATAGTTGGCAAGAAGTGGCTAAACACAGAGAGTAGGAACTGAATTGTAGCTAGGAATCAAACTGCAGCGAGGAATTGTTCCCTTGTGGGAACATGCACAGTAAGAAGCTCCTAGTGACGTATAACTGACCGGGGTTGGGGGTGGGGTGGGGGGGAGCTAATTAACATCTGATTAGCATATCATGGGCGGAAGTTTTATGAAGGCTTCTGGGAAGACTCACCATATGTGTAATAGGGCAACTGTTATATAACCTAACCTATTAGCTACACCCACTTTATTAATCGTTTTAAAAGCAGAATGATAGCAACTGGTCTCGTTAGCAGGAAAGAGAAAGCCTAGTAAGCATGTGGAAGGCTGTGTTCACAGATTTCCTACATGCATGTTGTTATTTTTTACTAGTGATTAGAGGCTTTTGGTACCAACAAACCATTTTTTCACTTAGTGAAAGGTTTGATGGTACCAAAAGCCTCTACCACAAGTAAAAAAATAGATGGCCCTTGTGGCTTAAAAATCTGGGCGCTAACCTCTTATGTCGTCGGGTGGTGGGTTCAAGCCCACCCCTGGCTAAAAAGTGACTCGAGGCTTTTGGTATCAACAAGCCGCTTTTTTGGATTTGATGATACCAAAAGCCTCTTCACAAATAAACTAACAGTATGCTGAGGTTAGGTGGTGCCTGTAGCTCAAGGAGTAGGGCACCAGCCTCATATGCCAGGGTGTTGGGGTGTTCGAGCCCGATCCCCGTCCACCCTGGTTGCTGAGATTCTGTGGCCCAGCGGTCTCTGTAGGTTGAGACGGCAGGATACCCATGAGTCAGAAGTCTGAGGTTGCGGTGAACTACCATTCTGCTCAGGTGCACAAGGTGGAACTCTGTCTCAACAAGTATGTTAATTGTGCATAATGTCTTTGATAGTAACAAACATCATGCTCACTGTTAAAAAGTGTGATGGTATAAAAAGCTTCATATCACAAGTCAACAGCTAAGAGTATGTTATAAAGGTCTTACCACGAAAATAAGTGAGGTGATGGTTATATTAATTAATTTGACTTAAACATTCCACATTGTATTCAGATCATCACATTGTACCCCACAAATGTATACAATTATGATTTAATAAAAATTACATGAAAAGATTATCGAATTCTAAAAGAAAATAAAATTGGTAAGAACAGTTTAATTAGATAATTTTTTCATTTGGATATTCTTTGGGGGGAATCACTCGTAGGTATCACAGGTAGCTTATGGGAAAGCTGACCCTAATTGTTTCTTCAAACCATGCTTTAAAAATAATTATTTAATCCATCATTTAGACATTTCTTTAATGATAGCAGCACAAATATTTAACATAAATATTGATGTTTTATAAATTTCATGCATTTATGATACATGATATATAAGTAGTAATTATGTGTATAATATATAATAGTTTAAATATAACTACCTTGACAATACAGGCTGAGTATTTCTAATGTGAAATGCTTGGGACCAGAAGTGTTTTGGATTTTGGACTTTTCAGATTTTAAACTATTTGCATATACATAATGAGATAACTTGGGGACCATACCCAGGTCTAAACATGAAATTTACACTTTATATATACTGTATACACACAGCCCAAAGGTAATTTCATGCAATATTTTTAATAATCTTGTGTATGAACCATTTTGTATTAAGTACTTATATATGGAATGTTCTACTTGTGACTTAGTGTCAGCACTCAAAATGTTTGAGATATTTGGAATTTTTTATTTCAGATTTTGGGGTTAGAGATTCTCAACCTGTAGCTCATTTCTTACAATAAAGAGAATGGCAGTTTTTAAAATACTTTTTCAAATTGTGGTAAAATGTAAAGAATGTAAATTTTACTATCTCAGCTATTTTTAAGCATATAGTTCAGTAGTGTCAATTACATTCATGTTGCTGTGTATCCAATTGCCAGAACTCTTTTCATCATGCAAAACTGAAACTCCATGCACGTTAAACAATAGCTCCAATTATTCCCTTTCCCCAGTCTCTGGCAACCACCATTCTACTTTTTTGTCTTTATCAATTTGACTACATGAGTACCTCAAATAAGTGGAATTATACAGTACAGTTAGCCCTTGGTATCTTTTGGTTTTGCATCCATGGATTCAAACAACTTTGGATAAAAAAAAAATTTGATAAAACATGGTGCATCTGTAAATAAAGATGAATATCTTTGTGTACCAAAGACAAAACAGAGATACTAATCTTAAGACAGGAACCTGCTAGTCTATATATGCTGAGAGCAAGAACTTTTCACACACATTTTGTGGGATAATGGTATCAAAGTATGTTCCACCTATATGGATCAAAACCTAACAAAGCTGATAAGAAAACAAAATGTATCTCTAGTGAATATAGCTGTAAGAATCTTTAGCAGTATAGCAAGCTGAAATCAACTCTTTATAAAAGGAATTTCTAATAAACAATTGTTCCTTGGGAATGGCCAAAAGACAGATAAAATCAAAATCTGGAGTCATCTGGCAAATACAAATTAAAATCATAATGAGATACCATTATACCCACTGGATCTGTAACATAAATGATATCAAACGTTCACAAGGATGCGAAATAGCTAGAACTCTCATATATTGTTGGGTTGACCTTAGAACAAAAGGTTAGACAGTTTCATATGAATAATAATGATAAACCTGCACTGCAACCAGCAGGTACACTTCTGAGTATTTACCCAAGATATATGCAGACATATATACACAATGTTATAAAAAATATTCATAGAGCTTTATTCATAGTAACTGAGAAGGAAACACAGCTCAGGTGTCTGTCAATAGGAGGATAAACAAAGTGTAGTATGTTCACATAATGAAATACTATTTTGCATCACAAATTAATAAGCTATTTGTACACAGAGTAATATGTATGGATGTCAAAAACTTTACGCTGAGTAAAAGAGGCCTTACAGAAAAGAGAGCCTATAAGAGTGTATTACCATTCACAGGAAGTTCTGGAACAAGCAAAGAGAAACTGCTTAATAGTGAGGGAAAAGTCACAATAGTAGTTATTGCTAAAAGGAAGGATAAGAGTGGGTACTAACTAGAAGGGGCAGGAGAAAACTTTTCTGGGGTGATGGCAATATTCTATACTGTGGTAAGAGTTTGTCAAACCACATCAAATCACTTGTATAAAATTTCTATGTATTATTTTAAGCAAACTTCAAGTCAAATTTTAGAAAAAATAAAAGAACGGTAAACAAAAATTGACAACTAGCTTATTTGTGTTTTGAGATATTTCACCCTTTTTTGAATTAAAGTTCAATATACAAATTTCCATTATATACCATTAACAATTAGAGAATTAAAATTAGCATGACAGCACAAAATATGAAATACATAGAAATAATTCTTCAGTAATATATAGTATTTCTACATGGAAAACTTCTAATTATTATTGAAAATGCAAAAAGACACATGTCTGTATATATTGCAAAATTGTTATTAATCGTGTTTTTTTTTTTTTTTACTTGTTTAGGTATTCCTTCTTTTATAAATTGGGTTAATGTTTTTCTAGGGATATCAGTATACCACATAGAAAATTCAGTTTGCTCTGGTGGTTCAGAAGGATTGTAGCAAACAGTTGGCCCACTGCGGGGGGGAGGCACACATATCTGATATTGGGTGTTATTATATATGTAAGTACTGTCAGGCTTTCCTGTACATTCATAATAAGAGTAAACCAATAACACAATTTTGAAAGTTTGTCTAGTTTGGGTTACTATTTAGATACATTTTTCACAATCTTCATCAAGTCTTAGACCTAAGATTAAAGAAGGTGAAAAAGTCCAAAGTCAAGAATCAATCAGTCCCACGCCACTGCTATTCATCCTCAAGCTTCTGTCTTGTATAGACCAGTCAGCTCCTGGCATGTCACTGGGGCAGGGCTATAGTCTGTCTGTTTTTTCAGGGTATGATGGTGGGGACCCTCTGGGTGTCCTTGGACCGTCCATTTCCCATCGCTGGCTGGTCTCACACATGAGTGACATGTCCAGGCAGGGATGCCATTCACCTTTACTGTTGTTGGTATGGGCAGGATCACCAAGTAGGGGCCTTTTCACCATGGTTTTAGTGGGCTCAGGCTCCAATCTTTAATCTACACCTGATTACCTGGACAGTGGGGATGGACTAAGGGTGATAAACTAACAAGATATCTATCATTCACCCCCTCTGAAATCTTTTTTCATTATTTTTCCCAGTGACATTAGTTGGCTAGTAAGTTAGTAATTTTTTTTTCTTCCAGTTATCTCAGGGTCTCTGATAAATTTCTTAAAATGGGAGGGATCCTGTAATACAGTATTTTATAGAGTAAGTAACCTATTCTTTTTTTTTTAATCTTTTGAACCAGGTTACATTGATTACATTTGTTGGGTAAGGTCCCTCTTATACTTGTATCCCACCTCCAATAGGTATGTCACACACTGTGACCCCCTAGCTTCCTCCCTCCTTCCCTCTCTCTACTCTCCCCTTTCCCTACCCTCCAGAGATATTTAGGACTGAAGTGTACTGATGTCTGCAACTCACTTTAAAATGCCTATAAGAGTAAGATATCTTGATGCATGGTTAGAGGATGGATGGATAAATTGGTAAAGGGAGTATGAAAATGTTAACTGTGGAATATTGGTGTTGGGTATATGAGTGTTTAGTATAAAGTTCTTTCACATTTTCTTCATGCTTAAAATATTTTATAATGTGATATTGAGTAATAAGTTGTCAATCTAAGGCTGTAGGAGGAAGTACATATAATATATAACTTCAATACCAGAAACTGGCAATAATTTACTTTGGCTCTGTGATTAGATCTGTGTGACCTACCATCCCTTTGGGGACAGAAATACTGAATCAACAACATGATGGAAGATTCCTGAGGTGGTGTTGAAATGGCAACTACAAATGCTCTAGAAGGAAAGAGAGAAAAAGAAGGAAAAATTTCACTCAAAATAAGATTTCTATGAAACACAAAACATAAAAAAAATTGTCTATTAGGAAAGAAAACATCAAAACTCACCACTCAAAATATTAGTTTAATAAAATCCGTAAGGGAGGCTGCTGCGAAGTCGCAATGAAAGACGTTCAGGGACTATAGACGGTGTTAATGACTTTTAAGACAAATAAATTATAAATTAAACATTAAACTGTTATTTTACAGCAAGACATGTCCTAATGAGACCTTGGATTAGTACATAACTATTTTAAGCATGTCAAAAAAAGTCCCAGAGAAACAATTGTATCCAATTCTAAACAAATTATGACTCGGACTTTGAATGCCTCAGAGACTATTCAGCTATTAATGTATTAAATTAATGCATTTCCTTCATTCAACAAATATTTATTAAACTCCTATAGTGTTCCAGGTACTGTCCCAGGTGGTGGGATGCAGTGATATAAAAAGAAAAAAAAAACAGCTGATAGCAAGGCCTACAAGAAGACTCTTTTTGAACTTATCTTTACTTCTGAGTCACAGTGGGAATGAAAACTTGAGGGAATAATTAGAGCATGGCTAGAAATTATCACAAATACTTATTGGGCCCGTAGGATCAGTTAATTGAATAAGCAAGAACTATGAATGCAAGTTACACATAGTAGATGTCATCTTTATTTTGTTTCTGTGTAAGACTAAAAAAATATTGTGATGGACTGCTGGCTGCCATTTAATACAAAGCACATTTTTATCAGGAGATCATAAGTTGGTGATTTCTTAAATGAAATAAAGATGAATTGTTCTGAGTGAGAAATGTGGTTCTTTAAATAGTTTAAGCTACATGATTTTATTGATTGAACTGTATTTTATTGAGCTGCATCTTTGGTTAAAAATTCTCATGTACATGTTGAAAGGTAAATGTAACTGTTTCTTCAACCAACTTTAATACAGACTTCAGCATAGCCTCACCTTTCTCGCAAATAATGTAATCATGTCAAAAGTATATTCAGGATGTCAGCAAGATGGCAAAATAGGAAGTATCAAACTCCACTTCTCCCACAGAAACTTCAACTAGCAACTATCCACAAATCAGACATCTTTTGGAAAACACCATACTTAGAAATAAGCTTGAAGCTCCAGCATGGTTTGCAGAACTGAATAAAATCCAAATTAGAAGGGCAAGAAGAATGGTTTTGGTTTTACTCTGACTGCACCATCATGTTCCTCCGTTTAATTGTCATAGTGCCAGACAAAAAGAATTTCCTTGGGGCCATAGTTTCTACATGGGAAAAGAGAAATCATAGGTAGTCAGCCAACTTAGTTTACCTAGCATTCTGAGATGTTTCTCTGGAAGCCCACTCTAGTCTCACTTCACAGGAAACACTGGGAGAAATGGCATGGCCAGACTACCTGGGGTCAGGAAGAAACAAAGTTGGCAGAAATCATAGTAATAAGCACGTGGATTTTGGTGTTATCTTTGTGTTCCTGCAAGCTGTGGTGCTAGATTGGAGATATGAGCCAACTATATAGACCACCCTCAAAGCTGAGCTGGTTGCTTTCAGAAGCATGTTGGGAAGTTTAATTTAGCTTGAGTTCCTAGAGAATCTAGCCTTCATGCCCATCCTCAGACTGTACACCAAGGTCACCACCTAAGCAGACGTACTCCTACCTCCACATATTTCAGAGAAGTAAAGGGGCTAGATCAACAACGCATGAAACAACACATAAAAGTTTCATTCACCATAATCAGGTGGGATGTAGCTCTAGGATGCAAGGATGGTTCAACATACACAAATCTCGGCTGAGGCGCCAGCCACATACACCTAAGGTGGCGGGTTCGAATCCCCAGCCCGGGCCCACCAAACACCAAGAATGGCTGCAACCAAGAAATGGCCGGGCGTTGTGGCGGGCGCCTGTGGTCCCAGCTACTTGGGAGGTGGAGGCAGGAGGCTCGCTTGAGCCCAGGAGTTGGAGGTTGCTATGAGCTGTGATGCCATGGCACTCGCACTCTACCCAGGGGGACAGCTTGAGGCTCCGTCTCAAAAAAAAAAAAAAAAAAAACATACACAAATCAATACATGTGATACATCACATTAACAGAATGAAAAGCCACATGATTATCTGATTAGATGCAGAAAATAATATTTGACAGAATTCAGTATCTATTTATAATAAAATATTCTCACCACATTCAGTGTAAAAATAATGTATCTTAACACTATAAAGGTTATACCTGAGAAGCCCACAGATAACATAATACTCAGTGGTAGAAACCTGAAATCCTTTCCTCTAAAGACTAAAATAAGATAAGGATGTCAACTCTCACTACTTCTGTTCAACATAGTTATTGGATGTCCTTTGCCAGAGCTGTTAGACTAGAGAAAGAAATACAGGGTATCCAAAGAGGAAATGAAGAAGTGAAACTGTTAATGTTTGTTGATGACTTGATCTTAGGTGTAGAAACCATACAGACACTACAAATAATTGGGAAGATACCCTGTACTCATGAATTGTAACATTAATATTAAAATATTCATACTACCCAAAGAGATGTATGGATTTAATGTAACCCCCATCAAAATTTCAATGTCCTTTTTTTATAGAAATAGAAAAGCAATCCTAAAATTCATAAGGAACAAAAAAAAACACCAAATATCCAAGGCAGTCATGAGGAAAAAGAGCAAAGCTGGTGGTACCACACTACACGATTTCAAATTATGCTACAAAGCAGTAGTAATTAAAACAGTATGGTACTGACAAAAAAAAATCAGACACATTGAGCAATAGAATGGAATTAAAGAGCCCATAAAAACTGACACAATCAGCTGATTTTGAAAAAGATATAAAGAATACACAATGGGAAAAGGATAGTCTTTTCAATACATGATGCTGAAAAAGCTAGATATACAAATGCACAAGAATAAAATTGGAACTGTATCTCAAAACCATGTATCAAAATCAACTCAAATGGATTAACAACTTAAATGTTAAGACAAGAAACTATAAAACAACTCAAAGAAAACATAGGGAAGAAACCACAAGACACCGGTCTGGGGAATGAGTTTTTTTTTTTTATTTGACCCCAAAAGTGTAGGCAACAAAATAAAAGGCAAATGAGATATCGCATCAAACTAAAATACTACTGAGAAAACTCAGGCAGAGAAAGACAGATATGGTATGATCTAACTTACATGTGAAATTTACACCAATCAAAATCATAGAAACAGAGAGCAGAATAGTGGTTACAGAGGCTGAGATGGGAGGAATTGGAGGATGATGGTGAAAGGGTATAGAATCTCAGACATGAGGAATATGTTATTTTTTTAGATCTATTGCAAAGCATTATGGATATAGTTAATAAAAGAGCATTTCCAAATTGCTAAGAGAATAAAATTTAAAATATCTCACCAGAAGAAATGTTAAGTGTTTGAGGAGATGTGTATTTAACTAGCTTGATTTAATTCACATTGTGTTCACAAATAACAACATCACTGTGCACCCCATAAATGTATATAATTAAAAATTGTCAATTTATAACAGAAAAGGAAAGAAATAAATGTGTATAAATTATATTTATTTATCCATTCAAAAGAAGAGCAAACACTAACCATGTGGTAACCACTCTGCTAAGTCAGAGGGACATAGCCATGATCCTGTGGATATCATTTCTGACTTCATGGGATTTACATACTGGAGGAGAACTACCTTGATGCAGAATTCATCTGGTGGGTGACTTTTGAAGTTCCTATGAAGAAAGAAATTCATGTCAACTCAATTGTGCTCATCACATCTTTGATGAAACTTAGTATTTTTTTTTCTAATTTTAATAGGTATGAAATAGTATTTCACTTTGCTTTGTAATTTGTGTTTTATTGGCATTTCTCTAGTAGCAAGGGTATGTGAACATTTTTTCACATGTTTATTGATTATTTGGGTGTTCATTTTGTAAACCCTCTCAATCATGAAGTTTTTACTTAATTTAATTTTCTTAATGTCAAACATCTTTTTTGTCTTGTTCCTACACATTGATTACTATTTTTTCCAGGATTCTTAAATATTATATGAATAAGTCAAAGTATTCAATAGAGAAAAGCCACTCCAGCCTTTGGAACCTATGCATTGTAGAAAATGTCGAGTTTTTAAAGTTAATACAATGTTTACAACGTAGTAATTTTCATTTTTTATATATATATATAAAATAAAGTATATTTGGGTTAAACTTATTCACCAGAGGGACAATGTTTGCAGGATTCTATCTTCTACAAACTTGGGAGATTGAAGTTTGAGTTGAATTATAGAAAGAATTTTCTATAGAACAGATATTCCATTATTTTCTTTTTCATTGTGGCTCTGCAAATCCCCCCATCTGCTCCATATTTCAATACATTTTGCTATCCAATAGTCCTTTGTGATGAAAAAAGGAAATGGACTGAGTTCTATATCTAAGCCAGCATGATGTAGAACAGGGAAAGCATGAATAACTTTTAGATCATCATCACCTGAACCAATTGTTAAGAAAATGGAATTCATGGTCAGAAGTACACAACAAAAGACTGGAGCTTTATGGGGATGTTCAGACTTTCTACAGATCATGAAATGGTGCTTTGAGCTAACCATTAAATTTAAAGCAACAAGACAACTTCAGATTTGGTTTTACACTCCAAAGGTAGAAGATAGAAGAGTTGAAATATCCAACTAATGTAACAGAGTAGCTGAGTGTTTTAGGGTAAAGAATACACGCACACACACTATTTAGACATTGAACTATTCCTTGAACTTCTTTTTTTTGGCTGGGGCTGGGTTTGAACCCGCCACCTCTGGCATATGGAGCCAGTGCCCTACCCTTTTGAGCCACAGGCACCACCCCCTTGAACGTCCTTTTATCTTAGTCCAGTGTGCTTTCATTTAATCAAGGTTTATTAAGGAAAGAGAAGAAAGAGGCTGCATTCTGCATTCAATTTGGGTACCTAGGCAGAAAGGAAAAAATATTAAGGCAGAACAGAACATAGAGAATAAGAAGTTACCATAAAGGAAATTTAGTCAAAGCTGACCAAGAAGAAATTAAGTCCAAACCTAACTCAGCCAGACCACACATCACAGATGAAAAGTTACCTTAAATTTGGGAGGAAAAATGGGATTGAAATTTGAGCAATTCTCTTTTACATTTTATGGGACAGTGAAATTGCTGTAAACTCACACTCTTTAAGAAACACATTAGCTAAAATTGCAACATAACTCAACTTCAGTGGTTGTCAAATCTTGTTTTATTTTAGAACCACACAGGAGGCATAAAAATAAAAAATATTAAGTCTCCATGGCAAACCAATTAAATAATCCCCTCTGGTGTTTGGTCTTATGCATTGGCAATTTTTTAGCTTTCCAGATGATTGAAATATGAAGAATTGGTAACTGAAACTCAAGTCGGTCAGGCTGAGCCAACCTGGGCAGGGATGTAACTATTCTAGCTACTTCTTTGTAGCTGCATATTTTGTAGACTGTTTAACACACAAGTCACCTCCTAGGATCAGAGATCACTGGTAGCAGTAAAAAGGTGCCTGCATGTCCCTAACCTAGTTAGAGTGAAACATTAAGGTAGGTTCCCTCAAACTTAGGTTTTCATAAAAGTCAACTGGGGAGCTTTTAAAAAATGCATTAAATGGGCCCACTCAGAACCCATTGAATAAAAATCTTTGGAGATCTCTAGGAGAGGAACTCAGTGCCTGAGTTTTTAGCAAATATCTAGGTGAGTCTTATGGTGAGGTAAATTCATTAGACATTACTTGGAGAGACTCACTAAATTAGCCTCCTTGGACTTTCAACATCTCATGTTTCTAGGATGACATCCTGTTATCACATAGAAAAATGGACAAAGTTCACCCTCCATAAAATCTGGTGACTTTTTAAGGTAATGGTAAGACATGCAATCAAAAGGAAAATGGGATATCACATTCTTATTAGGCTTTAGCAATCTTCGAAGGCCTGGAATTAATATGATTAATTCCTTTTAGGAGATCTATTTTAAAAAGAAAGACCAAGCTTATTTCATTTACTATACTTATAATTTGTTCATTTTCCATGTCAATTAAAAGTTAAAAACAGTACCAAAAAACAGTACCACAACAACCCAACAATAGCCAAAATTTTCCTAATTCCTCACAAATATAAGTAGGGTGATTTGCATATCCACACATCCAGAAATTTTCCAATGCTGAAGATTTAAGCAGGTCTGATTTCAAATAAATGCGAGACACCGGAGCTGGTGAAAAACTGACGCTGAACACCCATTGGGGAAACATACCCTGCATTGGTAATCACATTTAGTCAATGGGTAGACTCACAGGTGAGGATAGAAATATGGACACTTAAGAAAAGAGTCATATCTTAACATGCTTACATTACTAAGAATAATAATTCAATAAACTTAAAGCCAAGATTTAATTATTTATTATAAATTGGTTAAAAATTAAATTGAAAAATAATTACAGATGATGGACAAAATGAACAGACACACACAAAAAACAAAAACAGATATACACTCAGACTACAAGACCCATAATAAAAAATTCAAAGTCTGTTACAAGAGTGACAGCTTGAAGGCTAGCCCTTTAAGACTAACAGACTATCTGGCTTAAACTTCACCACTGCCCTAACATGACTGGGTTCCAAGGTCTTTAGATACTGGGAGGCCAGGCTCCGGCAGATAAGACTACTCTCTCAGAGACAGTGAACACAGGGGATTGAAAAAATTAATGAAAAAAGACAAAACGAGCTAAAATCAACACAAACACTTTGATCTCATAAGAGAAAAAAAGGATCTCAGGGAGGTGAGGGCAAAATGCCCCTCCCCTTTCATTTCTCAATATGACACAACACCTGACTACCCACAAGACTTCCTTCGAGAGACTTAATTACACATCTTAAGGTTTCGCAGTACTATTATGAAACCAGTATATGATCACCCACACTTTCATATGAAAGATAAATCACAACTATAGCCAAGAATGAAGGAGGGAAGAGGAGGGGGAAAGGAGGGGAGGAGGGAAGTTGGATGGAGGGAGGGTAACCAGGGAACCACACCTATGGTGCATATTGCAAGGGTAAATGTCAAATCTATTAAGTGTAGAGTATAAATGTCTTAACACTATAGTTAAGTAAGTGAGGTGAAGCCTATGTTAACCAGTTTGATGTAAGCATTCCAAATTGTATATAAAATCAGCACATTGTACCCCATAAATTTATTAATGTATATAGTTATGATTTAATAAAAATTAAAAAAGGTTTGAATGGTCAGCCTAGACATCCTAGATCTAAACTGTATTCCCGTTCCAAATTTTATTTGTGTTAAAATAAAAAATAACGTAGAATAATATAAACAAAAATAAATCAATAAAATTAAAATAATTAATTAAAAATTTTTTTGGTTAAAAATACAAGCCTTGGGAGGCACCTGTGGCTCAAAAGAGTAGGGTGCTGGCCCTATATACAGGAGGTAGCAAGTTCAAACCTGGCCCTGGTTGGAAAAAAAAAATACAAGCCCAACAAGAGCTATGACATAAAGATACAGCCTTCCCCCCATTTAATATACGTATTAAAAACAGAACTAGCCCAGAGCAAGGGGCTCATCCACCAGCCTCATGTTTGAAGGTGGACAGTCTCCCCTGGCTGAACTCATTAAAAAAAATTCTCTTCATGTCTTGCCTGTTCATTTTTCCCTCATCCTCTCCTCTCCACCAAGCACTAGAAAGAAACTCACCATACATTTGGGGCTGGTCCCCAACACCCAGGGTGGATTTTTAAATGTACACATCCCTGAGCTACATGAGAATCAAGAAAACCCAACAGCAATAGAAAATTGAAATAGAAACAAGCTCATATTATATATTTCTAATGTAGGGTGTCCCCAAAAATTGCCATACACAGAGAAAATGAGAAATTGTAGTTAAATGTACTTCTATTAACAGAATATTCATTACAAAATTTTAGAAAGAGGTGGCCAACATGTAGAGAATATTTTGTAAATATTTTGTGATATTTTGTTAATGAATATTTTGTAAATAAAGGTACATTGAGCTACAATTCTTCATTTTCATTTGTATGAAAACCTTTGGGTCACCCTGTAGAAAATTTTAAGTAGCTACAAAATTAGAGAAATTATTATAATACATTTAGTCCCCAAATCAACAATCATCCACATTTTGACTTCCCAAATTTTGGGGAGAGCAAAATTTTAAATCAGTTCCTTGGTTGACGCCTCTGGCTCAAAGGAACCATATGGGGCCCCCGGGCCCATATACCAGAGGTGGCGGGTTCAAACCCGCCCCGGTCAAAAACTACAAAAAAAAAAAATTTAAATCATTTACAGACATTATGTCATTTTACATGCAAATACTTTATTATGCATGTATAATATAAAGATATTTTAATTTTCACATGACAATTATGCTATTTTCCTACCTATTAGAATTTAAAATAATTTCCTTTTTAATATTGTTTGGGATTCATTGAAGGTACAAAGAATTAGTTCACAATGATTGCATTTGTTTGGTAAAGTCCCACTTATAATTGTGTCCTGCCCCCAAGAGGTGTGCCATACACTGTGACCCTCCATAAAATAATTTCTTAATGCCATAAAATAAGCAAAAAATATTCAAATGTACTTACTCTCTCAAAGTTTTTTTAAAGTTAATTTTTTGTTTTGTTACTTCTTTTAATTAGGTTCGAAACAAGATCAGCTTATCACGTTTGGTTCTTTTGTCTTTTAAGTTTCTTTTATTTTATAAGAGCACCTTACCTCCACTTCTTTCTTTGGTCATTGATTTTTTTTTTGGAGAAACTAGGTCATTTGTCCTTACTTTTTCTTTTTCTTTTTTTTTTTTTTTGAGACAGAGTCTCAAGCTGTCACCCTGGGTAGAGTGCTGTGATGTTACAGCTCACAGCAACCTCCAACTCTTGGACTTAAGCGATTCTCTTGCCTCAGCCTCTCAAGTAGCTAGGTGTACAGTGCCTGCCACAAGGCCCAGGTATTTTTTTCACAAGCTATACGTCCAATAAAGGACTAGTAATCCCAATATACAAAAAACTCAAATCAGCAAGAAAAAATAATAATCCCATCAAAAATCAGGCAAAAGATAATGAACAGAATTTTTCAAAGAACACATGCAAAATTCAGGAAACGTGAAAAATTGTTCAATATCACGAATCTTCAGGTATATTCAAAACCACAATGATATATCACCTTACCCTGTCGGAATGATTATTATTAAAAAGTAAAAACATGAGAAGGTGGTGGACTGCAGGAGACAGTAGGAGGTCTGGAGCTGTGGAGGACTGACACAGAAGGCAAGCGCTTAGGCAGGTGGGGACTGGCCAGCTGCCCTTGGGATAGGAGGGAGCCCCTCTGCAGTTTGTGGATGTCAGGGGGAGCCCACATTAGAACTGCAGTAGAAAGACTGGACAAGTAGGTGGACTCAAACAGCCTTCAGCCACTGGGTTTTATATTTTTTTATTTTTATTTTTTAAGAGACGAGGTATCACTATGTTGCCCAGACTGGAGCGCAGTGGCTATTCACAGGCACAAACCACTACTAATCAGCACAGGGGTTTTTTGACCTGCTCTGTTTGTGACCTGGGCCAATTCACCCCTCCTTAGGGCCCCCAGCTTCGGGGAGGTCACCATACTGATGCTGAACTTAGAGCGGACACCTGGCATGCGCACTACAGCCAGAACTCCTGGACTCAAGGGAGATTCCTGTCTCAGCCTCCCGAATAGCTGGGACTACAGGCGCCCGCTACTGTGTCTGGCAGCCACGGGGTTTTAATTCAGGGGTGGAGTGAATTTCCCATGAGCTTGACTGGGGCCTGGGTCGCCATTGCCAGAAGGTCTTGGCTGCTAGCCAGGCAGCGATTGTAGGAAGGTCATGGATGCTACCTGGGAGCCATTGTGGGAAGGTCTGTGCGCAGGGGCCTAGTACATGGCTGGCCTTGACATGCCTGCCAAACCCAAGCATCCACTCCTGGGGAGATTTGAATGGCTCCAGTACCCCCCCAGGAATTGTTGTCAGGAGGCACTGTGAGACTTGCCTACTAAAGACTCTGGA
Source organism: Galagoides demidoff (assembly GCA_963574575.1). NCBI lineage: Eukaryota > Metazoa > Chordata > Mammalia > Primates > Galagidae > Galagoides > Galagoides demidoff. The sequence goes on along the minus strand of CAUYQV010015544.1, from coordinate 1,342 downwards.
TAGTGTTAATACCCCAACCCAGTGGGAACTGAATGCTTAGTAAATAATCAGGCACTCACCAAGGGCAACTAAGCAAAGATAACAAGACCCCTTCTCCTCAGGTACTATAGGAAGGAGAATTCCCTGCATGTGTTCTTCCCCTCGCCAAACCCCACAGCGCCCCCTGGTGGGCTGGGGGTATGTTGCAACATATATGTATATACACACACAGTTAATATTGCCCTCTTCTACAATTGTTTTATTTTTAATCTTATTTTTAGTAGTGTCTTTTTTTTTCTCTTTTTTTGTTGTCGTTTATGGTTATTTTGTTTCTTTTGTTGGTTGTATTCTTTTTTCTTTCTTTTTTTATACAGAGTCTCAAGCTGTCACACTGGGTGGAGTGCGGTGGCATCACAGCTTACAGCAACCTCAAATCTTGGGCTTACGTGATTCTCTTGCCTCAGCCTCCCAAGTAGCTGGGCCTACAGGTGCCTGCCACAAGGTCCAGGTATTTGTTGGTTGCAGTTGTCACTGTTTTTTTTTTTTTTACCTGGCCCAGGCAGGGTTCTAACTGGCCAGCCTGGGTGTATATGGCTGGTGCCCTACCCACTGAGCCACAGGCACTGTCTTTTTAAAAATTTTTAGTACTAGTTGTATTATTTACCATGTTTGTTTATGCTATGTATTTTATTTCCTGTAAACTCAAAATTAAATCTAGAAGCTGATTTTATTTTTTAATTAAATCATAGCTGTGTACATTAATGCAATCATGGGGTACATTGTGCTGGTTTTATGTACAATTTGAGGTATTTTTATCAAACTGGTTAACATAGCCTTCATGGCATTTTCTTAGTTATTGTTTTAAGACATTTATATTCTACACCTAGTAAATTTCAGATGTACTCTTGTAAGATGCACCATAGGTGTAGTCCCACCAATTACCCTCCCTCCCTCCATCCTCCTCCCTCCCCTCCATCTCCCCTTTCCCCTTCTTCTTGGGCTATAAATGGGTTACAGCTTTCATAAGAAATATATAAATTGGTTTCATAGTAGGACTGAGTACATTGGACACTTTTTCTTCTATTCTTGAGATACTTGTCTAAGAAGATTATGTTCCAGCTCCATCCATGTAATCATGTAAGATGTATAGTCTCCATCTTTCTTTAAAGCTGTATAATATTCCATAGTGTACATATACCATAATTTATTAATCCATTTGTGGGTCAGTGGGCACTTGGGCTTCTTCCATGACTTAGCAATTATGAATTGGGCTGCAATAAACATTCTGGTACAAATATCTTTGTTATAATGTGATTTTTGGCCTTCTGGATATATACCTAGTAAAGGAATTGTAGGATTGAAT
>CAUYQV010015543.1:0-79974 GCA_963574575.1 Galagoides demidoff | reverse complement strand
TCTTTCAAGTAACTGTAATATCCAGGTGGCCGTTTTTTCTTCTTTTTACGCTCCCTTTGTCCAAGACCACCTGAGATACCATCGTTTTCTAGAACTTCTACCTCCACACTGCAACTGCTATCCTCAGCAAGGGCAGAGCCTGTGTACTGGCAGTCAATGGAACTGTAGCTTGCTTCCTTATCTATGCCATCGGGGCTTGGTTTGGAAGGTGTACAACCAAGAATAAATTCAGGGGCCTGAGGGTTCAATGTGCTTGAAATACTGTAGCTGGGGCTTCTCGGCAAAGTGTCACTGGGTTCAATTACTTCATTAACACCAAATTCAATTCTCTGATATTCTTGCCCGTCAGGGAGTGTATCTGCAGCCTGCGTGCCACACAGAACTGTTCCACTGTATGGAGGAAGCTCAACTGAAGAGCGAGGAGTCACAAAGAACTGATTAAATTCATCAGGGCTAAAATCTCCAAAAATATACTTTCTGCTGACTCATGTCACTACCTCCATTTCAGTTTTCTCTGCCAAACATACTGCGGGTTGTGGAGGGCCATCGTGGCCCGTTTCAATGAGACTCGGGGCTCCCCGGCTCCTCACGCTGCTTCCCCCGCCGCCGCCATCTTCTCGCCCGCACATACACACTCCAGCAATCTCAAACTCTTGTGCTGAAGTGATCCCCTTGCCTCAGCTTCCTGAGTGGGTGGGACTACAGGCGCCTGCCACAATGCCCAGCTGTTTTTAGAGACAGGATCTTGCTGTTGCTCAAGCTGGTCTCAAATTCCTGAGCTCAAGCAATCCACACGCCTTACCTTCCCAGAGTGCTAGGATTACAGGTGTGAGCCACCGCACCTGGGCCTTTTTCTTTTTTATTTTTTTTGAGACAGAGCCTCAAGCTATCCCCCTGGGTAGAGTGCCATGGCATCACAGCTCATAGCAACCTCCAACTCCTGGGCTCAAGCGAGTCTCCTGCCTCCGCCTCCCAAGTAGCTGGGACCACAGGCACCTGCTACAACGCCTTGGTTGCAGCCATCATTGTTGTTTGGCGGGCCCGGGCTGGGGATTCGAACCCGCCACCTTAGGTGTACGTGGCTGGCGCCTTAGCCAATTGAGCCACAGGCGCCGAGCCCAGAAATGGTTTTGTATTCCTATTTAAATAAAATTCTATTCAACTTACATCGAAAAACAATTTAATGTAGCTCACAGTTAAGAGTAATTGTGATCTGGCAATCTACAGCACTCTAAAAGAGTAATGAAACCACATGGATCAGTTTTCCCCAAAACTTTAAGAAATAATTATTTAAACATTTTTATTAAACTAAGAAATCTATTAAATTTTAAAGCAAAAAAAAATACAGTGATATTTCAATTATAGCCATAAATTGGGATAGATGTAAATATGCATATTGCAGGATATCTCTGACATGTTAATTAGCTAAAAGTACATATGATTACATTAGCTAATACCAAGGATTATTTACCAACATCAAATTTTGTTGCCATTAAACCTAGGGCCATTTGTCTTAAAACATTTATGAAATATTGTGCAGAGTATTTCATATGAGAGCGACCATTTCTGTTTCTGAGTATAATTCTAGAGCAGTATTCTCAACCTTCCTAATGCTGTGGCCCCTCGATATAGTTCCTGTGGGTCACAACCCACAGGTTGAGAACTGCTGTTCTAGAGGTTAATTTTACTCTATTTTTTTCTGCAAGATTTAGACAATATTTACTTGTTTTAGAGGAAAATATAAAGGTCATTTTTCATTAAAAGAAAGGTTTACATAAACTTGAAGGAAATTTAAAGTCATTTTAGACTTTCTCTTTCATCATTTCTTTTAACAACCCTTTGAAAAACAAGAAGTCTATGACTCACTACATAGTAATATCCAGAAACGATCATGTCACTAAAATTATATTAGGTAACCAAAATACCTACTGATCCATTCTAATATGATTCCTTCCAACTCCTAATCATGCCAACATAGTATATTAGCTTTCATTTAACATTAATACTAATATTAATTTAATAACTTCCTAATTTTTTCTCAGAACCCAAACACAAAAATCAGTTTGACACTGTTGAATACTATCCCTTATATTTTCTCTTATAGAAGTGTACTAAAGCATAATGAAAGTATAAGCATGAATTGAGTATAATCCTAGATTTAGATAAAACAATTAAGTTTGTATATTCGCATTAATTCCTCATGTCAGCTGACTTAAAAGGCCCCAAGTGTTATTCCTAAAATGAGTTTAGAATGCTTGCAAAAGCACTCCTCAGTTCCTTAACCTTTTTACTCTGTCCTATATGAAAAGTTCAGAGAAACATAGTATAATTTATTTCATATGTAAATAAAGCATCAGGTAGAGAGTTAATAAATGTGCTTATTAAACATATTAATAGTAATTAAGCATTGTAACATACTATGTTACTTCCAAGTTTGTCACCTTTAATGGAGCAAATTCAGAGAGTTCTAAATATAGCAATCAACAAGCACGATTCTTTAAGATACTTAAAAGGTTTACAGAAAGCCATGAAGAAAACCCTTTTCATGAATCATAATAAAAGTTTTCTTTTTTTTTTTTTTTTGAGACAGACTCTCAAGCTGTCACTCTGGGTAGAGTGCTGTGACATTACAGCTCACAGCAACCTCAAACTCTTGGGCTTAAGCAATTCTCTTTCCTCAGCCTCCCAAGTAGCTGGGACTACAGTTGCCTGCCACAATACCGGGTTGTTTTTTGGTTGTAATTGTCATTGTTGTTTAGCAGGGTTGGGCTGGATACTAACCTACCAGTTCCAGTATATGTGGCTGGCATCCTAGCTGTTGAGCTACAGGCAGCTCAATAATGTCTTCTAAACAAACAAGATTGGGTCTCAATACTTCTACACATGAAAAATCACACTAATTTCTCCAATGAACGTAAAAGACTTTAAAATCTGTTGTCTCATGAAAGTATTTATACATAATAATTGGTTATGACAAGGTAAAAATAATAAAACATCTTGTTTTCATTATAATTATCATATAATCTATTGTGCAGATTCACAAACTGCTTTGATTTAACAAAAGGCCAAAATTCTAAAAACAAGATGATTTTTTTCTTACTAAAGAAAATCTTGCTTTTTCTTTTTTAAACAGTGTGATGGTCATAAGAAAGAATGTAAGCATTGTAAAGAGACAGTGTTGCTTTGGAAGCTAAGAAATAGATGAAAATATTTTATGTTAACCCTTTCTGAAGGCAGTGATCGAAAGATCTAAAAGCACTAAGTCATATTTACCTGTCTCTATCTGGAGAATAATGGTCATCTATGACACGATGTCTATCCATTCGGCTAATTGTATTATAATGTCCAGGAGTAGTACGTGTCCCTCGAAGTCCCTGTTCCACATTCCTACTAAAATTTCAAGATCCATTAAATATCTTAGTAAAGTATAATCATGTGTAATACACTAAGTAATAAGATTTATAATAAAAATAGGAGAAAAAGACAAAGTTACTCTATGGCCAAGTCCAAATTTTTTGTTTTGTTTTAACAAAAACTCCAGACTAAAGGTATACATCTCAGCTCGAGGTTGATAAGTAAAAACATTGCTGCTATAATAGACACATTACAAGAAGAGCTCAAATTAAGCTAACATCAATGGGGATATAATAATGAGTACCAACATTATTAATTGTTGACTCCTAGATCACTAGTAGTGATACTCAATGATACATACCCTAGGGGAATAGAGATAAGTATGTTTCAAGAGAACATCTCACCACCTCCCTTGATACCACTCTAGTCCAGACTACCAATCATCTTTGTGCATATACTATAACAATACCCATCTAAAGAGTCTCTTGCTTCAATCCTTTCCCCGTTTACTATGATGCATAGCAGGCCTTTAAAACATAATTGAGACCATAACATGTCATATTATTGAATGAAATGTAGGAAACAAATATTTAATTCTATTACATGTGATGACCTAATTTTCCTATTCTTTCCAACCTATCATTTCCATATTAATTTGTTCCACCTTATTATCCTATATCAAGTAAACACAGAACTAAAATGTATATATATTCATATTTTACTATCCTGTTAATTGTGTCTATTTTTGCTGCTACTGTTCAAGTTCCATCTTGTTTTTAATTACTGTGAGCTGATAATAAGTTTTTCTGTTCTCTTTTTAAAGTGGACTTAATTATTTGTACACCACTATCCTTTCATATATAATTTCTAGAATGATGACAAGTTTATGAATATTGCACATAGAAATTTCAATTTTGCATTAGATTTTTAGGTTAATTTGTTGAAATTTAATCTTCATTATGTAACACAATGTGTTACATAATTATAGATAGAATTCCTTTATATTAATGTAATTAATAAAAAAGAGTCTATCTCTCATTTATTCCTTACCTAAAGTTTTCCATTTTTCTTTAAAAGGAACATATGAAATATTTGTTAGATGAATTGCTAGATACTTTGTACTTTATTGTTGCTCTTGAGCATAATGCTTTATATCTTATGGTATTTTCTAATTAGTTATTACTCATTTTTATAAGTTTTCCTATGTCCAGCTATTTAGCAGAACTCCTCTATCAGTTTTTATATTCTGCTTATATTGGACTTTCTATGTAGCTAATCCTATCATCAATAAATAATGAATGATGTTTTTTTCCTTCTAATACTTCCACCTCTTATTTCTTTTTCTTGTCTTTTAATGTTTTTTAGGACCTGAAGTACTACTTTAAACAGTGATTAATAATAAGAGGTATCTTCTCTTATTTCTGATATTAATGTAAATGCCTCCATAAAGTCTTTCCATTAAGTACAATGATTACTTTAAGTGCAAGTGGTTTCCTTGCTTAACTCAACATCTTTAAAGCATTAAACTATGTTTGTCAACTTATTATATTATATTTTCTTTTTAATTTCTGTAATTGTTCAATTATACAACCCTTTTTAGTTCTTCACAGCCTTATAGATTAATATGTTAAATTTATAAATAAAATAAATCTAAACTTCTCTCAAAAAGTACAATATCTTATATAAAATTAAGATTCAATTACAATTCTAATATACAATTATTTATTTAAAACAGAAGTTTTAAGTTAGTTACTCTCACTGGTCAACATTTCTCAAACATTCCAAGGATATAAAATGTGAATTATGCAGATATTTCTGGTAGTCTCAGACTTTCTGAACCGTTCTTTCCACTGCATATACATTTGTTTGTATTCTTTTGATGATTTTTCCTAACTTGAAAGACTGATCAGATGTTTATTTATTTCTATTTCTTAAATTACCAATATCTAAATCATTTATGATTATAATTGGTTCTATTTGTATCTGCTCACACTGATATGTGACTGAAAGCTAGTCCTTCTTAATTATTTTGAACTACAAAAGAATATAGGGGCTATCCAAAGTCACAAAATAATGCACATTTCATTTTACTCTAATTACACAGGCTATTGAGTAGCATCTTGTGTTTCTGTAAATAACTTTTTCCCGTAAGAATCACTTACATTTAGAGATGGTTAACAATAACTTATGATAAATAAGCCTGTAGCAATCCAACATACAAATAAAGTGAATGAATATGCTGTCTTACCTTTGTGGAGGAGGGACACTGGGTGACCATGATCTAGTCCTTCCTATAACATCTACTCGATGAGGAGACCCTGATGGTGAACAATGGTTTGATGACATTACTTGTTCTGGCACTGATAATGTTGAACTTTGAAGATCTCGACCATTGTGTCGATAATCTAAAGGTAGAAAGATTAATAAATATTATAATTATCAACACATTAAGTCTTTCATGTATTCCATACTTAAAGATATAAAATGTTAGTGAAGTTGAAAGACTTTAAATATATTAAATATAAAGTATAATTAATAAAGTATAATGCAGTATTAAAGCAAAATGACATTTTTAAATACATATATTTAAAAGGATGACAAATATTCAAATATTTATATAGTTACTATATCCAAGGCACTGTGATTAGTAGAATAAAATTTTTATGAAGTTAATTATTTTCAATAAAAGACTCAAATTATTTGTCAAAACATTTTTTATCTCTTCAATGACTTAGAAAAGCTTCAAATACTTTTCAAATATGATTAATAATTAAAGTTATCAAGTTCAAAGGAAGTTCCTAAAGTCTATAGTTATTTCTTTAAGAGATAAACAATACACATGAACTGCTTTTTTTTTTTTTTTTTGTTAAGAGACAGGGTCTCACTACGTTGCTCAGGCTGGCCTTGAACTTCTGGCCTCAAGCAATCTTCCTGCCTCAGCCTTCTGAGTAGCTGGGACTACCAATATAAACTACCATGTCCAACTACCAACATGAGCTACTCTATCCAGCTACTGTTTTTCTTAAAGTATTTAACAGGGATGAGATACATAGAAGCTTAAGAATAAAAATATCATTTCACAAATTTTGGCAATGTATATTAGAAGGGATACAACTCAAATGAGTGCTAGACAGCAAACAATATGTGAACAAATGGAAGGAAAATGGAAGGAATTCTCAGTTGATAGAAAAATGTCAGTTCATTGTGGGGGCAGCATTGGGGAATGCAGCAAGAAAAGTAAATGTGACTTAAAATGTGTATATCTAAAACATCATGAGGTTGGTAGTGGAAAGAGCCTAAAAATTTCTGAGTAGGTTGACATTAGCACTGTTGCCATCATCTTCAACACGCTCATGATAGCCATTATTAACTGATCCTTTACTGAGTGCTAGAAACTCTGCTAGGCACTGTACAGTGTTCAACTATATTATTTATTTCAGAGATAGCTCAGAAAAATATGTGACTTTTTTTCCTAGCATGTTAATGTATTTCAGTATTATCTTAGACTCCTAAAAACAGAGCAAAAAACAAAAGATTCAGATACACAAGAACAACTGAAGTAGTGTTCTCAGGAAAAGGGAGGAGAATAGAACAGGGCAAGGGAAGAAATTAAGCAACAATATAGTCAGCTTGATCTTACTGGAAACCTGAAAGATGAATTGGATCATAGTTACTCTGATTTTGAGGCAACAGGGCTGGACTTTTATCCCATGTTAGCCAGTCACTGGCTGAAGACTGCCAATGGAAGGTAGATAAGGTTTTTAATCTTCTGGGTGAGTAGTTTCTATTTATCTAATGGCAATTCTCAGGAGAGAAGAACAGTTGTGAGTTGTTAGTAACCAATACACAGAGTAAGCAGGTAAAGAGGTATGGGTGGAACATCAACAGCACCCAGGACAACTACCAAATAATAGTGGTTGAATGCAAAGTACACTAACACAGCCAGGTGCAGTAAATTAGAGAAATACAGAACTGGGTACAATGCCTGTTCACTCCATGTTCCTTCTTTTGGCTCACTTTGGTCACAAACTCTGACTTAGAAGTACGTATTTCATGGGCCCTTTGTGATGTTTGTGTTTAGTTTCCCTGATGCGTAACTTTGCATAACTATCTTCTCCATCTAGATATATGTCTAGGTAACTTCATTTTATTTTAGACTCCTACATTTAATAGGTTTGAATGCTTAAAATTTAACATGGTTTTTTATTGTGCTGATACCTTTATTTTTAGTGCTCTGTTTTCAAAGCTACATGGGTTTTGAATGGTCTTTCCCAACCTCGCCTTCCTAGAAGCCCTGCTATTTTAGTCACAATTTTGCAAAGCACAAGATTTTTCGGGAATACATATACTGCATAATAGAAACAAATTCTGTGAAGAGGATATTACCACCATTTGCATTTGTAAAAACAGAGTCAAAGAAACCTAACTATCAAACACCAGGACTGAGACTTAAAACATCTTCCTGACTCCAGTGCTCTTACAGTGTCCTAGTATTATTATACCTTCTATTTTTGTGAAGAAGATGCAGCTCACAGCAAGATTAATTGCTCTTACAAAACTTATAATAGTATTGTCCAATAGAACTGTGAAATGAGGAAATGTTCACTATGAGCACTATATGGTAGCCACTAAATCACATGACTACCGAAACTTGAAATTTGGCTAGTGATAATAAGGATATAGATTTTTATAATATTTATTTTAAATTAAGTTCAAATAGCCATATACAGGTAGTGGCACAGCTCTGAAATATAACATATGGCAGTGGCAAAAGACTACACAGAATGAATACATTTATTTGCTCAACAAATATTTATGAGTGTATATACATGTCAAATGTGATTCTCTGTTAGAGTGAGTAAACATGTTTCCTAATAACACAAATTCTGTAAGGTATTTATTTTGACATAAACCATTTAATAAGTTTACTTGTTTTTAAAACAAAAGTAGTTTTGTAATTATTTTAAATTTTTTAAAAAAGTTAAAATGGCTCACCCCACATAGCACAGTGCTTACGGCGCCAGCCACATACACCAAGGGTGACAGGTTTTAATAATGGAGCTTTACAAAAAGACACACAAGAAAATGTGAAAAAAGCAGAATTTATATATGTTTATGTCTTAATTATGATTCTCATATAATTGTTAGAACATTTACTAAAGTAATGGACCATGAAAAGAAACTGTATACTATAATTTCAAAAACTGCAATGCCATAATCCTAATTTTGATGTTTTTAAAAATGAATATGGGGATCACTTCAAATTTCTAATGTATAAAATTCAAGAAATACTAGATGCATTGCTAAAGTGTAGTATATGGTGAAAATCTACGTCTCAAAATCACATGGATTTCAAACAGCAAAATACAGGTTATTGTATAGCAATCTTTTCTCTTCATTATATTAATTGATTCACCAGATAATTTATGATAGGCAAAATAATAATAACAATAATAATAATGGCTCCGCGCCTGTGGCTCAATTGCCTAAGGAGCCAGCCACATATACCTAAAGTGGCGGGTTCAAATCCCCAGCCCGGGCCCACCAAACAACAATGATGGCCGCAACCAAAAAATGTCCGGCGCTGTGGCGGGCGCCTATAGTCCCAACTACTTGGGAGGCTGAGGCAGGAGACTCGCTTGAGCCCAGGAGTTGGAGGTTGCTGTGAGCTGTGATGCCATGGCACTCTACCCAGGGGGGTGACTTGAGGCTCTGTCTCAAAAAAATAAAAAATAAAAAAAAATAATGTGCAGAAAGGAGGAATGTTTTTTATTTTTTATTTTTATTTATTTATTGGCAGTTTTTGTCTGAGACTGGGATTGAACCCACCACCTCCGGCATATGGGGCCGGTGCCTTACTCCTTTGAGCCACAGGTGCCGCCCAGGAGGAATGTTTTTTATCATGATGAAGAAACATAATGAATCCAGGGTAAGCACTTAGACCTAGGTAGGTTTTTAAAACACTATTCTGTAATAACAAAAAGTTATCCCAGAGAATTACCCAAATAATTAAAGAGTCTATAATTTTCTATAGATTTTCTAGAGATACAACTCCTTTGATAGAATATTTATGAAATGATCATTTTCAATAATTTTTTTGCCATCATAAAAAAAGAAAATGAAAGTACTGAAACATGCAAAAAATGTCATCAAGACATAGAGATTTAATGACCTGAAGAGAAATATTTCAGGTGAAGAAAACCTGTTGTGACTAGATATTTAGAAAAGAGAAGACATGGAATAATCAAGTAACAAAGGAATACAACACAAATTAAAAAAAAAAAACTGTAGTGATCACCAAGAGCAGTGGTTCTCAACCTGTGGGTCGTGACCCACAGAAACTATATTGAAGGGTCGCGCATTAGGAAGGTTGAGAACCACTGACCAAGAGAGAGACAATGAAAAATACTTTTCTAAACCACCTTATGGAGGTTTAATATATAAACCATACAACATGAAAAATATTTTGCAATCTTTGCAAATTAATACGTTATTTACCCTTGGCACAAAAAAATAAAGAGAAGAAACAGAGTTTTTAAAAAGTAGTAGACTGAAAAACAAACAAACAAAAAAGTAGTAGACTGCATAGTATCCCATGGTGTGCATATATATATATGTATGTATATATATATATATATATATATACATACCACAATTTGTTTATCCATTCATAGGTTGATGGACATTTAGGCTGTTTCCACAACTACTTAGCTATTGTGAATTGGGCTGCAATAAACATTCTGGTGTAAATACTGTGCAGCCATAAACAAAGAGGGAGACTTTACATCTTTTATGTTTTCCTGGATGCAGCTGAAACATATTCTTCTCCTTTTTTTTTTTAAGACAGAGTCTCAAGCTGTTGCCCTCGGTAGAGTGTTGTGGTATCACAGCTCACAGCAACCTCAAAGTCTTGGGCTTAAGCAATTCTCTTGCCTCAGTCTCCCAAGTAGCTCGAATTATAGGCATTAATCCCATTTGGGGCACCCACCAAATGCCCAGCTATTTTTGTTGTTGCTGTTGCTGTTGTTGTTGTTTTTAGCTGGACCAGGCTAGGTTTCAACCAGCCTTGGTATACATAGCCAGCACCCTACCCACTGAGCTATGGGCACCACCAAGAACATATTCTTAGTAAAGTATCTCAAGAATGAAAAAAAAAAAGTATCCAATGTACTCAACACTATTATGAAACCAATATATAAACACTTACATATTGATACAAAGGATAAAATATAAAGATAGTCCAGAAAGAGGGGAGATGAGAGAGGAGGGATGAGGGCAAGTGGAGGTGAGATCTTGCCTACTGTACACAATGCAAAAGTACATTTCAAAACAACTAAGAGTGTATAATGTCATACCACAAAACAAAGTAAATGAGATGTTGGTTATGTTAATTGTATCCCATAAATGTATAGTTATGATTTAATAAAAATTAAGTTAAAAAAATTAAAGTAGTAGACTGATACAGGCATGCAAATTTACTCATACTCTAATAAAAACTGTCAAAAATTATTGTGTTATTGACACAACTGTAGCATGTGTCACATACGATAGATCATAATTTGTTTAAAGTAAAATTAGTCATAATTGTGAAACTAGCTAAGTTATTTAAATTTTAAGAGTAATAGAATAAAAAAATTATAATATTTCAGGGTATTACATACATTTTATTAGAATTTGCAGAAAATGTATCTACTTACCTAAAATATTAAATCATTGGATAAATTTCTAACCATAAAATAAGGCAATGTTTTAAGCTACAGTACTATAATTTAAAAAGGTAGCTGTAAAGTTATGATACTTAATACAAAAACAATTTAAACAAATTTAAATCTCATTAAATATCTGCCATATTTAAGTAGGCTGATAATATCAGAAAGATTTCTTCTTTTTTCCACAATGTTAGTACCATATAAAGAAGTTTTAATTATGCAATAAATGTACAGATATTTACTTATCTGTGTCTTATAAGACTACTCAATCTAATAACTGGTACAGGTACTCTATAAATTGGCATTATTCAGGAGTTTAAATTGCCATAGTTTTTCCATAAGTTTGATTTAGGGAGGTGAAGAGGCAAGTTATTTCTTTCTTAATTGTTTTTTTAAATTTTTATGGTAAATAATGATGAATTACAATCCTTTAATACTATAACATAATTCTAAAATTCTTACCTGATACTACACCAATTCCATCATCACAGTCATAATCAGAGACTTCACTATCACTTATTCTCTTTGACCCTATGAAGCAAACAACAGCAATAGTTCAAAATACTGATTTCTTAAAAACAAAAAACAAAAAACCCTCAACAACTCGAAAAATGAAAGGATTTTGAATCACTTGAGAATAAAATATATACAGAGAAGGAAAGTCAGTATAAGTTTACCAACACTTATTTCATACACATATCATGAGGTGAAGATATGAGTGATAAGAAGTTAATGATTTACACCATAATTATTCTGGAAACTTAAAAGATAAAGTTCCTAGGTGGTTTAAAGATTCAAATAACATTTAGTACTAAACAATGTTTGTAAATTATTTTACTCAATGAGCTGATAAAAATCTACCATAAATTTTGCTCAAATATTTATTTTTTTGTGCTCATGGAGTTCAATTCAGACAATAAACTCCATTATGACATTTTAAACCTTTTTTAACTATTTGATTTAGCTGTTTCCCTGTTACTTTGAGAAGACAATAATAATGTATCTACAACCAATACATCTAAATTGTGAATTGTGCTATATTTTCAAAGAAATCACTTGAGAGAACTAAGGTATTATAATTAGAGATAGGTATGTTTTCTCTTATAAAACATATCTATAACAATATTTTAAAATGTTAATCCTACTATGGTAAAAATAACATCAAACTGAATTAACTAGAACTTTGATGGCTAAAACATATTATAACTTCACATTTAATTATGAAATATATCACATATATTAAAATAAGCTTTTTTCTCACTATTTTCTTCCACATGTATCTCAGGAGTGGACACATCCTACAAAATCCTTATTAAAGCATTTCCCTCTTCCTTCGTATCAGAAAACATTTAATAATGAAAGAAGACAGTGTTGCTATTTCAAAAAATGCCTTTTTCCCTGTCTTTTAATAGTACAGATTATTCATTAACTAGATGGAACTCAGCTTTACCAGAAAATAAATGCTTTCCTGTGTGGCTTATACAATATACTCAGAGCTCACATTCTATAAGGTATCTACATGTTCCAAAAATGCCCCCCAATGTCTATAGCCTACTCTTAGAAATACTGTATAAATTTTTTCCTTTTGTTTATTTATTTCTTTGTTTTAATCCCTGCCGTTTTGGAAGAGGGAGAATTTTGGTTGCTAGAAATGCTAGTTCTATTTTTCTGCTTGCAATAGTTAGGAAGAAGACACCTGTTTTTATCATATGATCTCACCAAATGGACTCTTACTATTTTCTTTCCAAATATTTATGTCATAAAACCTGAGAAACAATCAAATCAGAGGCTTTTGTAGACCCAAGTGAAATTAAAGCTAGAATTATCTAACAACATCCCAACAGACAGGGTATGAAAGGATTTACAGAATTAGGACAAACATTCTAAATGGACTTGCAATAAAAGAAGGGTCATACTCAAGGCGCTACAGAGGAGAGACTTAAGGAAAATTGCTATCCAGCTTGGAAGAAGCTTTCAGATTGCAAATACCCAAAGACAGGGTGATCATTAGTTTACTAGGCCAGGTATAAAGAATACAAGCTTCTGGGTCCTGGTCCATCAATGACACCAGCAAATGATGAAGTTTATTTTATCAGCTTTTGTGAGCTGGCCTCTGTGTGTGTGTGTGTGTGTGTGTGTGTGTGAGTGAGAGAGAGAGAGAGAGCGAGTACTTGGGGAATGGTGGTTTGTAAGTGTATGAGGTTTGTAAGTACTGCTTCCTTCCAAATCCCATCTTGAATTGAGTTTGTGTATAGTGCAATTTCACTTTTCCCATATGGATGGCACATATTTTGTACTGTTTATTTAATATTTCCACCTTTCCTGAATGATCTCTCACATCTGTTATAAATAAATGTATCCTATCTGCGAGGATCTAACGCAATTTAAATGAAAATCCCAAATATGATGTGTAGCAGCCCGTATAGCTTATGGCTAGGAGAAGTGAGAGTTATGAGAAATACTTGTAATGGAACACTTGGCGAAAAGGGCATGGAAAGAGATTTAATTCTAACAAGCATGAGTGAGCTCACGAGATGAGAGCATGTGGTGTTGCATGAGCTCAGCCTTATATTAGGCTGGAGGAGAAGGCAGACAAGAGCCATGCGCACTCTATTATGGATCCCCTTACTCTGACTCTGTCTCCTCTCCTGCCTGCAGAACGCCAGCACGGCATCTCTCTGCTGAAGATTACCAAGCTCTGCTAGAGACTAAGATGTATCTGTTCTAAGAAGACTACTTTACTCTCTCTAAGATCTCTGTCTCTCTCTCTCCAGCTAATACCAGATAGCCCTCAAGCACCTAAGAGAAACTGTTCCTGAGCAAGGTGGCTTAGCAGTCCACATCCAGAACCTACTTAAACCGGCCTGAGACCTGGCCAGACCCAGGCCCTGACAAGTGGTGTCAGAAGCAGATCCTGACAAGATGGTGTCTATCTATTTTTTCCTTGCACAGGCTGTCTGTCTATAATCCATAACACCTTTGTTATTTTAATGTTCTATATTGAAGAACAAATCCATCTAGCTCATTATTCAAACCATGGCTCTCGCCCCTTTGCCTTTTCATATAAATTTTAGATTCAGACCATCAACTTGCACAAAAACATCCCACTGGGATTTTGATTTTGATTGCACTGAAGAAGTACATTCAATTAGGAAGAACTGCATAATTTATAGCATTGTTTTGGTAACCATGTATATGCATTTTCTACATTTAAGTTATCTTTAAGGTCTTTGTATAAAATTTTTAATTTTGGATATTCAAATTTTCCATATTTGTTTGATTTATTATTTGTGTCTTATAATTTCTATTGCTATTAAAAGTGCTGTTAAAATTATGTTTTCGAACTTAATTGCTCAGATGCAGAATTGCAATTTTCACTGTACAGTAATGTTAACCAACAATCTTTAGTTAAAGTCTTTCTCTCTCCTTACCCCTAATAAAAGGATTATGGTTTACTTTGGATTTTCTATGTAAACAAATTTTTTCCAATACTTATGTGTTTTTCTTTCTTTTTCTTACCTTGCTGGGATGATAAGCACAGTGCTGGAAATAAAAAGGAGAATTTTACACTCTTTTAAAATTGTGATTTTATATATTGTTTTTATTGTATTTGCTGAAGTTATACTTTCTCAGGTTGAGGAAGGTCTCCACATCACTAGTTTGCAAGGAGGGGGGTTTTTACTAATGTGTTTTCTGCATCTATTGAATTGAACATGCAATATTTACAATTTAACTTACTAATCTGGTAAATATATATACATTTTGCCAAGTTAAATCATTCTTGGATTTCTGAGTTCAGTGATGTTTCATTAAGGATTTTTGCATTTTTTTTTTTTTTTTTTTTTTTACAAATGATTCTGCCTGTCAAATTTCTTGTGCTAACCTTTTGGTTTAGAATCACAGTTTCATAGTCCTTCTCATCACACCCCGAAACAACTGAGAATTATTTTTTTCCTTTATATTTTCTGGGAGAAATTATGAAAGATTATAAAAATCTGTTCTTTAAAATTTTGATGAAACTCATCTTAAGAAACTACCATGGCTTGGTATTCCTTTATGGAAATAGTTTAAATTACTGATTATATTTTTCAGTAGATGTAAAATGACTCACTGATTCAAGGTTTAATAACTAATATTTTATAGGAATTTGTTCACTTTGTCTAAGTTTTTGAAGTGTTGCTATAATGTTCACAATTTTATCTTACTATACAATATTAAGTATTTTCAGATGTATTATGTTTCAATTTGCATCTTGTATCTTTTTATTCTATCAATAAATTTCATTAAAGTTTATCTGAATATTAATTTTAAATTTAATTTTAGTTTAATTTTATCTGGGCTCCATAATCCCATCAATTAGAAATGTACTTCTTTATTGATTTCTATTCTAATATTTTTATTTCATTCCTTCTATTTAAATTTATTTCACTATTCTTTTCCTAAATTATTGAATTAGATAAAATATTATAATTTTCAGTCTTCTAAGGTTTTCTAACATAAGCATCCTCTCTGAGTATTTCCCTGTATTACTCAAATATTTATACATAGTAAATTGATTAAATTTCTGTTTAGGATATTCTTTTTTAGGACTATAAGGTATTTGCCATTCTTATATTAAACCTGAGACACCATGAATTGAGTGATGCACTAGAACCTGGAAAAAGTGCTAATTATAAAAAAAAGTATAATTATAAAGTTTCTACTTTTTAAAATTTTCAAATGTATGGGTATAATTTATCTTTTTTACAATTAGAATATTGAAAATATTTCCTGTATTATGTTATTTCTTTAAAATGTGTCAAAACGAATTATGGAATGGTATATTAATAATTTTTATAAATGTTTCATAGATGTAACACAAGAATGTGATTGTTACGTGTGGAGTTCTTTATTTGACCATTAGATTAAGCTTGTTAATTATGTAGTTTGATTTTTTTTGTATATTCCTTAAATTTTTGTTTGTGTGCCTAACAGTGATAGATAGAAATTTATATAGAAATTTCCTTCAATGGTGGTAAAATTCTAATATTTTTCTCTAGTATTATTTCATGTATAGTAAAGCTATTTAATTTTATATATGTGAATTAAAAATGATTTCAATAGATGTAGGATAATTATGTGAACAAGTTTAATCCCCCTTCTCTATAAAATGTCCCTTTAAACTAGTAAGAAGAGAACTTCCTCAAATGAACAAAGCACATCTATGAAAAAAAAAAAAACAACTATAGCTAACAATCACACTTAATTGTGAAATATTGAATGATTTTCACGTAAGACAAAGAATAGTAAAGAATGTTCACTGCAAGAATGAATCTTCTATTTAACATCTACTGCATATCCTAGACACGGCAACATACCAAAGAAAAGAAATGGGAAACAAACAGGTTAGAAAACGAAAAATAAGAAGAACATGTAAATAAAACTTCTAAGGAAGCTATAAAAAACTTATTAAGACTAATAAGTGAATCTGGCAACATTAGAGGCTACACACTCAACATAAAAATAAATTATAAGTACTATTTCTTAAAGAACAGCAATGTATAATTGAAAAAATTAATTTCAAAACCAGTATCATCTATAAGAATTTCCAAAATCATGAAATACTTAGGAATACACTGAGTACAAATGGGCAAATGTGTAAGCCTCAAACCATAAAACAGGATGCTATATTAGTTTCCGAGGGCTGCTATAACAAAATACCAAAAACTGAGTAGCTTAAAATAGAAACTTATTGTCTCACAGCTCTAGAGACTAGAAGTCCCAAATCAAAGATTCAACAGAGTCATGCTTTCTCTGATGGCTCTAGGATAGTGGTTCTCAACCTGTGGGTCGCAACCCACAGGAACTGTACTAAAGGGTCTCGGCATTAGGAAGGTTGAGAACCACTGCAGGAGAAAATCCTTTCTGTCTCTTCAATTTGCAACTCTTCCTTCTGTGCATATCCGTCTCTGTGTCCAAACTTACCCTTTTTATAACGATATCATTCATATAGGATTAGGGCCCACCCTAATGACCTTATTTTAACTTAGTTACCTTTAGAAAGACCCTATTTACGAATAAGGTCACAAGCTGAGGTACTAGGGGTCAGGAATTCAACCTATCTTTTTGTTGGGAATGTAATTCAACTTGAACAACTGCTAAGAAATTTTAAAAAATTTAGATATATGAGAAATTTTCTTTAAAAATGAAAACTAGAGATATTGGAATAAAATTATGAGAATGCTGAGTAAATAAAAGTCATCCTAGGATTTTATCATTAGATAAACTTTCCATTAGGTGTTCAAAAAAACAAAACATGTTATCAATTCTTCACTGAAAGAAAGTATAATCTTAAAAAAATGTACTTCAAAAGTAAATTTATCCCAGAATGAAGCAAAAAAATGCAAGAGAAAGTGGCAAATTTCAGTAAACCCTGGATAAATAAAATGACAATAATTATAATAATTAATTTGGAGGCAGAGGTAAAATTCTGGTAGTAATATGTTAGATGATAAGGAATAGAGTACAAATCAGATTATTCAATTTGTGTGTGGTTTGGGAAAAAAGAGAGATGTTAATTAACATTACTTTGTTAGGTATGCCTGTTAATACATCAAAAGTAATCACTAAAAAATAGAGATTAAAAAGCAGAGTGCACGAAATGGTGATAACATGTCCCTGTTTCCGAAAAGAATTTGATGGTAAAGCCACTGGGCCAACGCTTATCTTTGTGGGAACATTTTTCATTATTAATTCAATTTCCTTGTTATAAATTTATTCAGATTTTTATTTTTTTCTGAATCTGTTTCTGTAATTTGTGGCTCTCTAGGAATTTTTCCATGTCATCAATATTTAATTTCATGGGATTGAGTTGTTCATTGCATTCCAATGTAATTCCCCAAAGCAATCTCATAGTAATCCTTTTAGTCTCTGTTAAATTAGTCATGATTTGCAGGGCATGACAGATTTTGGTAATGTTTTTTTCTGTTGATTAGTCTAATTTAATGTTTGTCAATTTTGTTGCTCTTTTCAAAGCATTAACTTTTAGCTTCATTGATACTTTTCTACTGTGTTCTGGCCTTCTATATTTTTTCCCTCCAATTTTTATTATTTTCTTCCTTCCGTTTGCTTTGGGTTTAGTTTGCTTTTTCATTTTTTAGTTTTTTAAAGTGAATACTTGAGAATTGTGTTCAATCTTATCTCCTAATGAGGGCATTTAAAGCTATACATTTTTCCTTAAGTACTATTTGAGCTGCATGCCCTTTTCTGACAGTTTGTGTTTGCTTTCATTCAACTGAAAATATTTTCTTATTTACCTTATATCTTTCTTATCCCATAGATTACTTAGAAGGATATTTTTTAATTTCCAAACTTGTACTTATTTCCCAATTTTTTTTATAGTGTTGATATCCAATTCAATTTCATTGTGGTCATGAACACAGCTTGCACTGTTCTAACTTTTTATTACACCATGACTTTTCCTCCCCTAACATATTCTCTTGAGAATACTCCATAAACTCTTTATTCTTGCTGATTTTCTGTGTAGTTCAAAGCAAAGAGAAATGTTCAAGTGTTCAACCTTGTTGTTGAATTTACATCTCTTCCTTAAATGTTGTCTCATGAGTTTTAGGGCTTAAGTTGTTAATTAACTGTATTCATGTCTCTAATTGTTATACCTTCATGAATTTTATGATGAAAAAGGCCCCTTTTCTTATTGATAACATATTTGCCTTATAGACTATTTGTCTAATATTAGTAGACCTACTGCAGCTCATTTGGTTAATGTTTGCACAGATATCTTTTTCCATGTCTTTACCTTTATTTCACATGCTTTACTTTCAAACCATTTGTCTTTGACTTTAAAGTGTGTCTTCTCAACGACACCCACCTAATTGGAATTTCTTTCTTTTTTAAACCATTCTGGGTTTTTTTGTAAATTCTTCTTTGAAGGTCTATTATGAGGTATCTAAATGATTAGAATTGCTATGCTATGATAATTAATTTACCTCTTTGTTATTATTGTTATGAAATGATTCCCTTTATCCCTCTAATCCCTAGTAATATTTTCTCTACTAAAATCTAATTTATCTGATTTTAATATATGTATTCCAGACATCTTTTTGATTAGTGTTAGCATAACATATCTTTTCCATCCTTTTACTTCATGTTTTAAAGCAGGACATAGCTGGTTTTTATTTTTTTATAAAACATAATCTGACAATTTCTGCATTAATTGTTGTATTCTATTTGCATTTAATATGAACATTCATATCCTGTCTGTCCTGAGTTCCACTGTTATTATTTTCTGTCTTCTTTGAGATGAAATGGACATCTTTAATGTTCCTTTATATCTTTTTTATTGGCTTATAAACCAATATGGATTTGTGGATACATCTTTAACTTATTACAACTCATTTCAAATGATATATTATTATTTACCATATAGAGTGGTTGCTCCTTACCTGTGAGGAATACATTCCAAGACACCCACTGAAACTGTGGATAGTACCAAATGCTATATTCTATTTTTTTCTTATACATACATACCTATAAAAATGCTTAATTTATAAATTAGACACAGTTAAGAGGTTAACATTAATAATAGATAGAACAACTGTAACAATGTACTTTAATAAAAGTTATTTAAAACACATATATTTGGTAAAATAATATTCTAAAACTATGGTGATAGTTGTGGTGATAGTTGTGCAACTCTGAATATACTATTATAAACACCACTGAATTATATACTTGAAATTGGTGGATTACATATGAATTAAATCTGAATAAAGCTAAAATAAATCAATAAAGAAAAAATACTTTTATTTCTACAATTTTCAATTTAATATTTTCAGATCAGGATGGATGGATGACCACAAGTAACTGAAACCACAGAAAGCAAAACCACAGATAACTAGGAATTACTGTAGTATAAAAACATTACACTCATCCACTTCCATTTATTCTTTCAATCTTTGTGCAATTGTCATATTTTTTACTTATTTATATATTGCAAACCCCTATACTATATTGCTTCTAGACAGTCACATTTTAAGGTATTTAAACAATAACAAAAACTCTCAGGTATTTGCAATGTAGCTACTGTTTCTGGTGATCTTCATTCCTTTATACCTACATTCTATGTTTCCAACTGGCAACAATATTCTGCCTAAAGGACTTTCTTTATCATTTGTTGTAATGTATGTTCCTTGTGATAAGTTTTTAAAAGAATTGTATGTTTATAATAAGTGGGGTTTTTTGTTTTGTTTTGTTTTGAGACAGAGTCTCATTTTTATCATCCTCCATAGAGTGAGGTGGTGTCACAGCTCAAAGCAACCTCCAACTCCTGGGCTTAGGTGATTCTCTTGCCTCAGCCTCCTGAGCAGCTAGAACTACAGGTGCCTGCCACAATGCCTGGCTATTTTTTGTTGCAGTTTGGCTAGGGCCAGTTCGAACTCACCACCTTCAGTATATGGGGCTGGCGCCCTATCCACAGAGCCACAGGCACCGCCCTATAAGTCTTTATTTACCTTACTTTTGAAAGTCTGGGTATAGAATTCAAAACTGACATTTTTTTCTTCCTAAAGTACTTGCATTGTTTCCACTGAAAAAACTTTGTGGTCATCATTATCTTTGTTCCTTAGTAACGAATGGAGTCTATTTTTTTTTCCAGATGGTTTTAAAATTTATTGTTTATGTAAATAAACTGTTTTAAGTGTAAAAATAACACTAAGTCTATCATGATGCACTTTTGTACAGTGTTATTTAGGTTCCTTGTTCTTATAATTCACTGTGCTTCCTGGATACATGAAATTATAGTTTTCATCAAATTTGGACAATTTTTGGTCATTATTTCTTCAAATATTTTTGTCCTCTAACTTCTCCTCCTGTAGCAACTTAGGTTAGCTGTATATTAGGCAGCTTCAAGTTGTCAATAGATCAAAGATACTCTGTCGGATTTTTATATTCTTTTTTATTTATGTCCACTTTGGATAGTTTATATTGCTATATCTTCAACATCACTAATGTTTTTCTCTATAGTGTCTATTGTCATTAATCCCATTACATAGATCTTTATTTAAGACATTATAGTTTTCATTTCTAGAAGTTCTATTGGGATCATTTTATATCCTCCATGTCTCCACTTAATATTATGAAGATTAGAAAACATTCCTAATAACAGTTTAATATCCTGTCTACTAACTATAACATCTATGCCACCTCTTGTTTCATTTTGATTGGATTATCTATATTTTTTTGGCTTCATTTGGAGGTTGTTAATTTTTTATTAGATGCCAGTCATTATGAATTTCATATTGTTTTATGTTCAGTAATTTTGTATTCCTATAAATATTTTCAAACTTTGTTCTGCATGCAGTTGTGATATTTAGAATCACTTTGATCCTTTAAATTTTTGCTTTGAAGACTTTATGTGGTATAGTGTTCAGTCCTGGACTACATATTTCCCACTATTGAGGCCAGACACTTCTGGGTACTCAACCCAATGTCCTCTGAAACTTGACATTTTCCAGTCCCAATGAAGAGAAGTGGCACTATATTTTCAGATACCTCTATTCTTTGGGGGTATCTTTTTGTTTGTTTTGTTTGTTTGTTTAACTTAGCATTGGGTAAATTCCTTATGTTTATGTGCTGATGAATACTTAACTAAGTACTTGAGGACCCTCTGCAGATCTTGGGTGTACTTTAGTACTCTTTTCTGTGAACTAATACTACTTTGGTCTCCTCCAAACTCTCAGGTCCACCTTAACTTAAGGAGTCCATAGGCTCCATCTGGGTTCCTTGTGTTGTAGACAGGAAATTTTCTCAAAGTGGCAGGCTAAGACAACTTGAGGGTTCAACTCTTTTGTTTCCCTTATCCTAATTGCTTTGACTGCTTGATGTTCAGTAGTATTCAAACAAATGTTGGTTATACTTTGTCCATTTTTGCTGTTCCTTGAGGTGGGAAGGTAAATCCATATTGGCTATAAACAGTAGCCTTCCTCACTAGATTTGGAACTTTAGTATGCCACTTCTGATATTTTGGATAATTACTTCTGACTCAGTCCCAAAGAGAGTTTTTTTAAAAATATACATGAATATGGGCAGGCAGCGCCTGTGGCTCTGGTCCCATATGCCGGAGGTGGCGGGTTCAAACCCAACCCCAATCAAAAACAGCAAAATAAAATAAATAAATAAATAAATATGTATATATATATGAATGAATTAGGCTAAGCACATTTTAAAGTATTTCCCAAGTAAAATTGTTAAAAAAAAAAAAAAAAAAAGGAGGAGGAAGTTTAGTGACCACTTACAAATTTTGACATTTGTAACGTTTGACTTATATTCTGTAAAGTAGAAGTCATAATATAGTGTAGAACTAACACTGTCTATTCAATTTGAGATACCACAAAAATCCTATAATGATGGAAACTAGAGTAAATATTGTACTTTGAATTATGATTTAATTCAATGTGTTAGGTTTTTTTAGAACCAATCCCACTAAGTACAAAAAATTTTCAATTGATATAGGTGGATAGACAAGATGGTAGATTAGAAGCAGCCTACAGACACTGCCCTTAAGGAGAGGATCGAAAAGTTATAGGTGCTACACCTACAGATGGGCCTTCTTGAAAAAAACATTGTGAGTGATCAGAGAAGTGATGGAGGACATTCAGAGTTAAGGAGGAGTTGGCAGTGATTCACTTGGCATGACTG
Source organism: Galagoides demidoff (assembly GCA_963574575.1). Lineage (NCBI taxonomy): Eukaryota > Metazoa > Chordata > Mammalia > Primates > Galagidae > Galagoides > Galagoides demidoff. Next base: position 57,217 of record CAUYQV010015543.1, on the reverse strand, counting down.
AAGGCATGCACAAGTGGAGAAAGACAGGAAAAGAGAACCCTGGAGCACTACACTCTCTCCACTGGCACTGCAGCCAGAGCATACACCATCACCACAGACTGAGGACAGATCAGGGAGCCCCTTAGATTCTATATAACGACATTACAACACAGAGTGGGCACAGGAGGAACCTGGGGGCTCCTGTTCCAGGATTAATGTAACTGACACCATTCTGAACTCTCAGGTCCAGAGCATCAGGTCTACACAGGGCTCAACTTGGGGAAGCTACCTCCATATCATCCCAGCTGGCCTGTAAGGAGAAAGAAGAGTAGATGCTTTCAAAACCTCAGGATGAAAAGCTGAACACCCCTCCTCTACTGGGAATCTAAGCAGATAGAGCCCCACAGATGCAACCTGAGAAGCCTGACAGCAGCTCCATCTACTGGACGTTAGCAGGGGTAGATCCCTGACAGCCCAGGGGTTGGGCCCCACAGCTTCACCCCTGTAATCCCAAGCTACTACATGGGGCCAGGAGGCTCTGCACCCGAGGAACCATCATCATCACCATGTCACATGGCTCTGCCTTAGGTTTTGGCACTGCCGTCAGGTTTGTGTCCCAGCTCCCAGGTTCCCCTAGTGCTGTTGGGCACCACAGCTGCATCTTCAAGGCTTCAGCATCATCACTGTTCCCACAGTTTTGGCCCTGAAGTCTAGTCCTGCTGCCCCCCAAACTCCTCCTCTACTGTCAGGCCCTGTGGCACCATACCTGAGGCTCCACCGGGACTTTCTGGCTGTCCCCAAAGTTCCAGCACTGCCTCTGGGCCAGTGGCCCCACCCATGGCTCCAACTGGCTGCCTGCCAGTAACTGTCACCACATTTCAACACTCTGCTAGCTACACACTAGCCACAAGCTGCCATTGTACCTGGATGCAGTTTGAGCATAGCCTCCAGCCCTGACACCCATGACCACTCCCCAGATAGCCTCAGCCAGCTGTCACTGCCACCACGACAGGGAGATCAGTAAGAGCAATGTCCTGCAACATCAGCTTCTATAGGAGAGGGACTTGCCCAGTCCCCAACCTACATTTCCAACAGTTATCCAGGGAACAAACAGCCACTCTGCACAAAGATCATATACCACCAGCTTGAACTGTGACAAGCACTGGAAAACAAGATAACATAGATAAGCTGTAATACAGAATCTCAGGGAATATGACCCTCCCTTACAAGGTCAATCTTCTAGAATAGGTCACAAAAGTACCATCTAGGGACCTCTCAGTCTCCTCACTAAGTAGCAGAGTTCCCAGTAAAGGACAGTAGGTGCACTACAAACCAATCTACACAGTGCTGAGAGAAGAGGTTTCAAACAAGAAGAAATCAGCAAAAGAATTCCGACAACATGAAAAAGCAAACTTATTATAATGACACCCCAAGACATAGCAAAGGATCTACAACAAGAGATCCCATCCACATGAAAATTGTCAAAATGTCAGAAATGGAACTTAGAATATCAATGGAAAATAAGATAAATGAGATTGAAAAGAAAGTTAAAAATCAATACAAAGAAGCCAAACTGGTATCAGTGAATAAAAGAGAAAAACTTCCTAAATAGCTAGACAACATAAGGAAGGATATAACAGAATTTAAAGAAATTAAGGAATCATTTAGGTAATTTAAAAACTACAGCAGAAAGCTTCAGCAACAGACTAGACCTAGCAAAAGAAAGAACTTCAGAGCTTGAAGATAAGTCAACAAGTTAGTCAAAGATACAGTTTTTAAAAAGTAAAAAAGAATCTAAAATCACTCAGAGAAATATGGGATTGGGTGAAGCAAACCAATCTATGAATTACAGGTATCCCTTATGGAGAAGAAAAAGCAAAAAGCATGGAAAACATATTCAAGGGAATATTAAGAAACACCTGCCTAGTACTGCCAGAGACTCACATATCCAGATACAGATACAAAATGATCATCAAACACCAGGAAGATCATAGCAAACAGCATATGGCCAAGACACATAGTTACCAACTTAGCCAAAGTTAAAATGAAAGAGAAAATTCTACAAGCAGCAAAATGAAAGAAATAACTAACCTGCAAAGGAAAACCCTTCAGGCAAACATCAGACTTCTCAGCCTAGAGTTTAAAAACCAAAACAGAACAAATGTCTATTAAGAATATTTTGTATTGGCCAGGAACAGTGGCTCACACCTATAATCTTAGCACTCTAGGAGGCCAAGGTGGGTGGGTTGCTTGAGCTCAGGAATTCAAGACCAGCCTGAGCAAGAGGGAGACCCTGTCTCTACTAAAAATAGAAAAAAACTAGCTTGTGGTTGTGGCAGGCATCTGTAGTCCCAGTTATTTGGGAGGATGAGACAAGACCCAGGAGTTTGAGGTTACTGTGAGCTATGATGATGCCACAGTACTCTACCTAAAGCAATAGAGTGAGACTCTGTCTCCAATATATATATATAAATCTGCAAAACTAAGTTTCATTAAAGATGATGAAATAAAAGACTTTTTCTCTTGGACAAAACTAGAGACCATTTTCCAAAAGTACATTAAGAATGGAAAAACAAATACCACATGTAGTCTTTTATAATTGGGAGCTAAATAATAGGCACTCAGGCACAATGAAATGCAAAGGCAATTGAAATGCAAGAGGGAGTATGTTGGGGGTGCATAGTAAAAGCCTACTTATTTGGAATAAGGAACACTATTCTGGTGATGGACATACTAAAAGCCCCCACATAAGCAGACTACAAAGTATTTAGTAACAAAAATATTTGTTGCACCTTAATATTTTTAAATTAAAAAAAAATAAAAATTATATTTATTTAAATCCAAATGTTCTAAAATAGTGTACACACAGAATGTACTAAAACATACCTCATGATTAAACAGTATCCTACTAAATGAGAAGATATTACAAATATAAAAATCACAAATCACTATTTTTCACCTAATAGGTTTTAATACCAAAATAAAATAATATAAATATGGAAATATTAAAAAAGTTCTACAGGCAGAAAAGGGAAACTACTGACATACTGGTTAGGACTTTACCATATGCACAACAGCAAAACAAAACATAAAACAACAAAACTAATTAAACCATGCTTATGAATGCATGCATTAAAAGACTTCAACCTGCCAAAATTTACCTGAATTATATGAACATAAGACTTTATCAAGAAAAAGTGAATTAATGTGATGTCAAAAACACATTTAAAAATCTTTACATGTAATAGGGATGCTGAAATAAAATTTTTACAGTCCCGATTATATCACTTAGCATTTCAAAAGTAAAAAAAGGGCAAATTAATTCTGAAAGAAAAGAATAAGAAAGGAAGATATATCACACATAAATTAATAAAAAAATCTAAACTATAAATTATATGAAGAGAAACTGACTAAATTCAAGAATTGTAGTCTGAGAGAGCAAAATTAGTAAGAGAAGTACATAAAATCAAAAATTAATAATAGACTGCATTATATGTTAATGTTTGCCAATCCTATATTATATCGATATATAAAATGCCATGAAATACAAGAAATAATTGTTAGACAGAAATTTAAAATGCAAAAATAAACCTGTGAATTTAAATTAAAAGAACCCTAGGAAAATATCATTTACTTTGAAACTCCAGATTTCTGGAGAAAGCATATTTTTAAATTTATTTCTATTTAAGAGATAAAAGAAATTGAAAATTTATAGTGGAACAGTTATTTTGAAATAGTAATTTGATAAAAAATACATATGTAGAAATTTTCACAAGTTAACTGGATACAAATTAGATTTTCTTGGGTATCAAGAATAAAGTTGAAAAGGTAGCAAAATTAAAAATTATTTTTCATATTGAAGGATGGATAAATTATCATCTGATTATACATTAGAAACTTAAAAGAATATATAACTAGCATGTTACAAAAATACCAGAGTAGTGCCATAATATCTGGAAAAATATAAATGTTTACCCTAATGTATCTAAGTTGTTAGTAAAGAGATAATAAATCACAGGAAAATAAAACAACAGATTCATGGTCTATTATAGAAGCCTATTTTCTAGTATTTAATTATAAGTATTAAAATTTGTATGGCATGATTCTGTATTTAACAAATGAGTAATACTTTTGGCATCTCACATGATTGATCTGTACATAGTGGTAAAAATATACATAGAGAGAACATTCAAAGAAATAAAAATTTTATTCTGGCCACACTATAAAAGTATATTATACACATAGGTATACAACTGCAGAAATTAGGACATAAGTATAAAAGAACATTTCTTAAGAATATAATGATAAAATTATAGAAATTAAAATACAAAAGTTTTTAAAAATTTTTTTTATTTATTTTTTAAGATGGCTTTTCAGACACCAGTTCTCCCCAGAAGAAAGAACAAAGTTAGAGGAGAATAATCATAGCTGCAGTGTAGTGCTAAGGGGAGAGTGTTGGAGCCTATCCATTCTTTTAGTAAAGTATCTCAAGAATGGAAGAAAAAGTATCCAATGTACTCCATCCTACTATGAAACCAATTTATAGCTTTCTTATGAAAGCTATAACCCAATTATATCCCAAGAAGAAGGGGAGAGGGAGGGGAGCGGAGGGGAGAGGGAGGGGAGTGGAGGGGAGAGGGAGGATGGGTGGAGGGAGGGTAATTGGTGGGACCACACCTATGGTGCATCTTACAAGGGTACATGTGAAATTTACTAGGTGTAGAATATAAATGTTTAAACACAAAAACTAAGAAAATGCTGTGAAGGCTATGTTAACCAGTTTGATGAAAATATTTCAAATTGTTTATAAAACCAGCATATTGTATTCCATGATTGCATTAATGCAGACAGCTATGATTTAATTAAAAAAAAAAGAGGAGGAGGAGGAGGACACTAAAAAGAAGGACAAGTAGATATATTTATATCAGATAAATAGACACCAAGAATGGACACTAAAAAGAAGGACAAGTAGATGTATTTATATCAGATAAAGAATACTTTAAATCAGTAATAGTAATAAAAGACAAAGAATGTCATTATATGGTGATAAAAGGATTAATTCAACAAGAAGATATAAGAATCCTTAATACATATGTACACAGCATTAGAGAACCCAGATTCATAAAATAAATACTGCTAGACCTAACTGAAGAGATATGCAACAATAAAAATAAAATGGGAGTCTGATCGACTGAGCATCATACCAGGGATGCAAGGCTGGCATAATGAAGAGATCCCTAACTAAAGAGGCAAAAATAAAAATAAAATGGGAGTCTTCAACACCACCAACACCACTACACAGACCATCAAGGCAGAAAATCAACACATAAAATAGATCATATATCATGATCAACTGGGCATTATACCAGGGATGCAAGGCTGGTCCAACATACATAGAGCAACAAACATAACCCACCACATATATAGTATTAAAAACAAAAACCATATGATCATCTCAATAGATGTCAAGCATTTGAAAAAATTCAGCGTGCCTTCATAATAAAAATCCTGAACAAACTAGGCATAGAAGGACTATACCTGAAAATAATAAAAGCCATATATGACATGGTCAACACCTGTGGCCAACATCAGACTAAAATTGATGGCATTCCCCTTAAGAACAAGAACAAAACAAAGATACCACTTTCAGCCCTCCTATTCAATACAATACTGTAAGTCCATGCCAGAGAAATCAAGCGAAAAGAAGAAACCATAGGCATCCAAATTGCAAAGAGAAAATTAGATTATCTGTGTTCACTGATGACATGATGTTATGCCTAGAAAACTCTAGCAATTTCTCTAAAATACTTCTCGATTTCATGAATGCATTCAGTGAAGTCTTAGGATACAAAATCAATATACAGAAATCCGTAGCACTTCTGCTCCCTAACAATTATCAAGCTGAGAACTACATCCAAGAACTCAATCCCATTTACTATAGCTTCAAAAAACAACAACAAAAACTACCTAGGAACATATTTAACCAAGGAGGCTAAAAAATCTCTCTAAGGAAAACTATAAAACACTAATGAAAGAAATTCTAGATGACACAGATCAATGATCAATGAAAAATGCTAGTGATTGAAGAATCAGTATTAGTAAAATGACTATACTACCAAAAGTAATCTGCAGATTCAATGTCATTTTTACAAAATGCCAAAATTGCTTTTCACAGAATTATATAAAACAATCCTAAAATTCATATGGAACCAAAAAAGGGCCTATAGCCAAAGCAACCCCAACCAAAAAGAACAAAGCTGGAGGTATCACATTACCTGGCTTAAAATTAATTAAATATATTATAAGGTACAGTAAGCCTTATACTGTAAAGCCATCAACCAACTGAACTTCAACAAAACAGATAAAAACATATGAAGGGGAAAGGGCAACCTACTCAATACATAATGCTGGGAAAATTGGATAGTTACAATGCAGAAGAATGAAATTAAATCTCCATCCCTCCTCATATATAAAAATTAACTCAATATGGATTAATGACTTAAATGTAAGATCTGAAACCATAACAAATCCAGAAGAAATCCTAGAGAAAACTCTGTTGAACATTGCCATAGGCAAAGGAGTTAAAATCTCCAAAGAAAAAGTAACAAAAACAAAAGTAGACAAATTAGACTTAAACTATAAGCTCCACAGCAAGAAATAATCAGTAGAGTAAACAGATAACATGTAGAATAGGAGAAAATATTCCCAAACTGTGAAACCAACAGAAGACTTATACCTAGAATCTACAAGGAAGAGAAAAAATGAATAATCCATTTAAAAGTGGACAAAGACTATAAATGGACATTTTTGAAAGACATATAAACGGGCAACAAACATATGAAGAAATGCTCAACATTACCAGTCATCAGAGAAATCCAAATTAAAACCACAAGGAGATACAATCTTACTCTAGTCAGAATGCCCATCATTAAAAAGTAAAAAAATAATAAATGTCAACGAGTATACAAAGAAATGAAGTGTTTATACTCTGCTGGTGGGGATGTAAATTAGTACAACCTCTATGAAAACCAGTATGGAAACTTCTCAAAGAAATAAAATAGATTTGCCATTTTGTCCAGAAATTACACTACTGGATATCTACCCAAATGAAAAAGAAACCCTTATATCAAAAAGATAACTACACTCATATGGTCATTGCAGAATCATTCACAATACCAAAGATATAGAAAAGGAGAATGTCCATCAAATGATGACTGGATAAAGAAAATGTGAGATACATACACACACCATGGAATACTACTCAGCCATAAAAAAGAAAGATATCATGTCTTTCGTATCAACATGGATGGAAGTAGAGGATATTATCTTAAGTGAAATGACTCAGAAATGGAAAGTCAAATACCTCATGTTCTCACTTGTAAGTGGAAACTGAATAATGAGTACACATGGACATAGAGTGTAGAATAATAAACACTGGAGACTTTGTAGGATAGGAAGGTAGGAGGGTGGGAGAGGGGTATAGAATGAGAAATTATCTAATGGGTATCATGTACACTAATTAGGTGAAGGTTACACAAAAAACCCATATTTCACCACTTAAGTTATGTATCTATGCAACAATTCTGCATGTGCACACCGCAATCAATTAAAAAAATTCAAATCTGCAGACAACCCAAACGTCCATTCTATAGTATATAGGAAAAATATTTTGCTCTATTCCTACAGGGGAAGTCTGTGAAACAGTGAAAAGTGAATGAATTGAAGCTGTGCAGGAAAAAAATGAATAAATCTTGGTAAATGCATGCTAACCAAAAAAAAAAAAAAAAGAATACAAAAATAATAAACTGGAATAATTTCATAAGTATTGCATGTGGTAACATTAAATGGGATTTATTTTCATTAATTAAGGATAACCTAAATAAACTGTGATTGGACAAGAATTAAAATAAACAACACAAACTATAAATTAATTACTTTTGACCAACATTTATTATCACTTTCATTATCAGGATAAAATTTACCTTAAAATATTTTCTTTTAAAATATATTTGACATTTTTATTTACATATCTTAAAAATCTATTAATACTCTTTGAGTTTCCTTCCATTGCTTTCATAGAAAATTTGGTTAAATATTCACTTATGTTTTTCTACTCCCTTATAGGTTTAAATTTTTACATTTAAATTTCATTATCCAGTGTGCATTCTGGATGTCAAAAAAAAATTCGTTAAATCTGAAATTAATTTTGGTACATAAGGCAGCAATGTGTTGATAAAGATCTAACTCTCTCTCTGGAAAAAGTAAAGCCTTGGTTTATAACATTTGCCAATTTCCATATAGTAAATACTCCCATATGGTCAATATCAAGCTACCAACACAATCTCACAAATGTGAAGGGAGCTTTGCACATAATTGGCTCTATCTCTTGTGTACTATTGGATAAAAATTATTGACTGTGCTGAAGTTACACTGTTAGGGAACAAAATGATCCTAGTAGAAGATGTAAACATAAACTGAAATATAAAAGATTCATGACACAGCAAATGCCAAAAATTCTTATTATACCACAATGTTAATAAAAATTATGTTGGTCACATAATAAAGAACCACAATACCCACAAAATAAAGTAACAGCAGAATAAATAATGTTATTAACAATCTTCTTAAATAAAAAAGTAGAACATGCAGTGTAAGAAATTATTAATAACACGAAAAAACTGTCATTTGAAGAGATCACAGGTATTTAGCCAAAAATTGTAGGAAGAAGTATAATAGGATAAAAGTGTGTTACAAGTTAATAAATAAAAATGTTGTGTTACTTTAAAGATAGATTTAATAGCTATAATGTATAAAATTTTAAACTGTGATCTCAATGAATCTTAATCTTAATGAACATAACAAACTACACCATTAAACAAAACACTGAAGACACTTGTATTTATGTAAATATCTATAACAGTATTTCACATCCTGAAACAATGTTATTTCAAAAATATTTATTCTTAGGATTTCAGTTATTTTAAAATTGTTTGTAGATACTATTGTATTGTGTTAAGTGCCTTTAAAAAATATTTAGGATATTTGTATTCAAATAGCCACATACTCAAAATACTAACATGTCAAAAACTTACATTTTAGAATGGATATATGTAGTAAATACTGTTCTTTCTATTTTATGTCAGTATGCTGTTAACATTCTTTAACAGTAACTTTGAATCATGAACCTTCGTTCCTGGAAATAGTGTTTTTACATCTAACAGTGTGTCTTCAGTAAAACTGAGCATATGTTCCTCTTGATTATTTAACTATATATGTACATATAATGCTTTTCTTTTTTACAGAACACCTTGAATGACATGTTTTCATTACAGGTTTAATTGATCTAATTTTATTGTGACTTATTCTATTCCAAAGGTATTATTTGAGAAAATTCTGCAAAGTATACTGTTATTAAACAGATACCAAAGTAGTTTTCTGAAAGTTACCTATATTGCTATATCAATTTTAAAGTCAGTGATAGTCTCATAATTTTCCTATTATTAATGTCTAATAAATATGTTCTTAGATATAAATATGCCACATTTAAAAATGAGATAATGGGATGGATGTTTCTATCAGAGCTATAGTTCCTTTGTCTGTTTAAAATTAAAATTTCTGTACATTATTAAAAACTCAAACAGTTTTCATATCTGAATAAGAAGTTAGGTGTCAAGATATTAAATAATTTTTCTTGCAGGGATTTTAACAATAAAAACATTGAAAATATATCCTAGATATATATGTGTGTTTACATGTATTACAGGTATTTAAAAATATATACATAAACTATGTATATAAGCCATATGCAAGCTATTATGGTCAAAATTGTTGAAAGAGATTTGATGAGGGGAAGTTGGAAATTATTTACATATTGTGATATTTACCAATTAGAGACTGTAATGGCCATGGCCTCATGAGTACTTGTTACCTAAATACAAGTAGATAGATAATTAGAGAAAGCCATTCTCCCCTCACTTTATTTTATTGGTGGCAATTTGTCACTTTCTCCAATATTTATTATTATTTAATGTTCTCCATTACAGAAGAGCCTTCAACTATGAAGAAGAGGTAGTTGTTTATACTGTATAATGAAAGTACCCATACCCACTCTATCAAGGCACATTTTTTATTCTAGCTTGCAATATATTCAGAAGAGGTAATAAATCACATTAAGATGTTACTGTGCTTTTTCTTTCAGCTTCCTACCCTCAGATCCTATTTAAAACTGAGATATCTCCTAATCCTCATCTTGACTTTCAATGCTCTGCAATAAATCTTATCATAAATTTTCTGTCTTTATTCTCACAAATTTTTCATTTTTTTTTCTCATCTCCATTTATTTTTCTCATCTCCATTTATTACAAACCTACTTATTTCAGGCTTAGCTAAAATGCTTATCACAATTTGTACCATTTCACAGCTCTAAATTACAACAGCACTCCACATACTTATAATTTTAATTTTTATTACCTCCTTCCTACAACATGGTAAAATTATACAAAGATTATGTTTGTTATGTTCATGTAGTGAGATATAAATTATGTTTTATTATGCCTGTATTTTTTCCTTTCACATTTTAAAAGAGATCAAGACTTTTGTGTGTCTGTGAATTAGGGAGATTTATGTTTCAAGATTGAAAAGCAAAGTGACAATTTACTTTCCAAACTCTAGGTTTATTAAGGAGATCATGTAGGCTAGAGGGGAGAGTGAGAAGAATAAAATTATTCTAATGGTATATAGAGCGGCCAAAAAGAGGAGCCAGGTACTATATTAAAAGGCTACGGCATTAGAAAGGCTGAGAACCAGGGCTCTAGAACCTTTCTGTAATCCACCATATTTTAGGATCCTAGGATAGTAGCTCCATGATGCAGCTAGGAAGGTTGGACATAAAATACCAAACCAGCCAGCATTAGTAAAAATTCCAATACCAGACCTGGCATCAAGTAACTAGTGGACTTGGGAAATGCCAGTGAGGACAATCAAGATTAGAAATTATTGGACTTTCCTTTTTTAGGGTTCCTAGAACCTCTGTTGAGAGGTGGGAGTAAATAAGAAGGGGAGATAATGGGCCAGCCACAATGTCTCAAGCCTAGCATTCTGAGAGGCTCAGATGGGTGGATCACCTTAGCTCAGGAATTTGAGACCAGCCTGAGCAAGAGGGAGACCCATCTCTACTAAAAAGCACTCAGTTTTTTAAGCCAAAGAGTTTGTAGTTGCTGTAAGTTATAATGTCACGACATTCTACCCAGGGCAATAGAGTGAGACTCTGGCTTTAAAAAAAAAAAAAAGGAGAAATAATGACTGATATTTGTTAGTCTATAAACAAAGGCACTCCAGAGGCACATAGAATATGATTTTTGAAAAAATATATTTCAGATACAAGTTTGTGATTAATAGTTTTACTTGCTACTTAGGCATAGTGTATTTTTGAAGCTATTATAATATCAAGCACCAAGAATATAACAAGTACTTAAATATTTGTAGATGTAATTAAAATAATGTGGCATTTCAAAAGAAAGGAGGAGGGCAGCACCTATGGCTCAGTGAGTAGGGCACCAGCCCCATATACTGAGGGTGGTGGGTTCAAACCCGACCCCAGCCAAACTGCAACAAAAAATACCCAGGCATTGTGGTGGATGCCTGTAGTTCCAGCTACTTGGGAGTCTGAGGCTGATTCTTAGGAGAATCACCTAAGCTCAGGAGTTGGAGGTTGCTGTGAGCTGTGACTCCACAGTACTCTACCAAGGGCAATAAAGTGAGACTCTGTCTCTAAAAAAAAAAAAAGAAAGGAGGAAAAAAGAACACACTGAAAACAATACTATGTAATATATTAAGCCAAATGCTTAAGAAATTACATTAAATGTAAATGCATGAACTACCAGGTAAGCCTTGTCAGAGTGGATTTAAAAGACAAACTTTATAGTGCTTCTAAAAAAGGACATAAACATAAGGACATAGAGAGGTGGAAAATAAAAGGATTAAGAAAGATAGAACATGCAAAAAACATTAGCCAAAAGCAATATAACACCATACCAAATAAATCTTAAAGCAAAAAGCATTTCTAGATTTAAGAGGGGCATTATGTAGTAATACAATTATTAGTCAACTAATAAAAAATACAACAATTCAAGATGTATATGTACCCAATAAACATAACTTAAAAATATATAAGGCAAACACAAAATAAAACTAAAGGCGACATGAAAAGTCCATAATCATAGACAAAGAATTTAATATCAATAATGGATGGAATGACCAGACAAAAAGTCAGCACAAACAGAGCTCAACAACAAAATAATAAACTTGACCTTCCTCACACATGTATAGAAGAATAGGCATATTACTGTGATAAAATATTCTTTACAAGACCATCACCACAATTAATTACATGCAGTAGCCTAAGTAAACAACCACTGTAAAGGCTCTAAATTATTCAAAGTATATTCTTGATCTCAGAGGAGAAGAATGATACTAGACTTCAATATAAAAAAAAAATAAAACCTAGAAAATTATTTGAGTTTGGAAATTTACTAGTGCAATCCTAAACAATACACAGGTTAATGAAAGTAACACATTAAAAAATTATCTAAGTGCCTTTCTGTAAGAGAGAAGAGAAAAATAAATAATACCAAAAATAGTATAGAAAGTAATAAAAATAAGAAGAAAATTTAATGGAAAATAAAAGAAGCATACAACCAGAAAGTAAATAAAACAAAAAGTTGGTTTTTGGAAAAGACTAGTGAAATGGATAGATAAGTTGGTTTTTGGAAAAGACTAGTGAAATGGATAGATAATTAGCAAATCAGAACAAGAAATGAGAAAAAACAAATTACCAATAAGGGAGAAAAGGGTATCACTAGATGTCCACTAGGCTTAAACAAATAATAAAATGTTCTTATCAACATTTTTTGCAAATAAAAATAAAGTATTATGAGAAATGTTCAAATTCCAAGAAAAATCCACTTTAACAAAGTTGACAAGGATAAAATTCTGAATAGTTTTATGTGTAGCAGAGAAATTAAAATTGAATATAAAAGCTACACACAAAAAACTTCTAGTGACTTTAATAGAGAATACTTCTAAACATTTAAAGAAGAAACAATGCCAATAATGTACAAATTCTTCCAAACAATAGAAAAATGAGGGATTACCTGGCAAACATTTTTTCAAGGCCAGTGTGACAAATGATACCAAAATCTGATAAAGATATTATAAGAAAGAAAAAGAGAAGACATCAAATAGAAAAAAAAGGAACATTTCCTAACTCTTTTAATTAAGCCAGTGTAACACTGATAACAAAAGTTAACAAGGATGTTACCTTCTTAAAAGGAAAATTAAAAAATGACCTTTCTCTCTCTCACACAACAGTAGATTCAAAAATTCTACAGATAAAAACATTTTGAATCCAGAGATAATGATAATGTACCATGAGCTAACTGAGTTATTCCAATAATGCAACATTATTCTAACATTTGAAAATCATGCAATTTAGCACATCAACAGAGTAAAAGAGTAAAAGAGAAATGTCATTATGATTATATTAATTTTAAAAATTGATTAAAAACTCAAAATCCCTTCACAATAAAAAATTCTCATCAAACTAAGTATAAAATAGACTTCTTGAACCTATCACAGTAGAGAAAAATCTTATAGTAAGTATCAAATATAATGGAAAAATATTTAAATCCTTTCCCAAGGAATGGGAATGAAAACATGTATGCCAACATCTACCCAGCAAAATCACTTACACATAGCATTTTATTATAGGACCTAACCAAAGAAATAAGAAAAAGAAAGAAGTAAGGTGTAATAATTTGAGAGGAAAAATTGTCATTGTTCACAGATGAGATAGTATTACACATCAAAATTCAAATAGTTATTAGGATTTATTTAATAATAAAAAATAATAAAATTTCATTTCTGTATACCAGCATCAATTTAAATAAAATTCCTTTATTCCTTAAATTAAATAGATATAATAAAGATATAAGATCTCTATATTTAAACTAATTAAAATATCTACTACCTAGCCACATCCCAGATTATGGAGTGAAATTCTCCCCACTCTCTGGATTTCAGTTCTCCTGAAATTGATCAATGTAATTGGAATACAAATCCAAAAAGGATATATATGGAATATGATAATTAGATATTCAATGCATTTGTAAGTACAAAATGTTAATAACAAAAATAGGCCAGGTGGGGGCAGGTCATGTTTGTAATCTTAGCACTCTGGAGGGATAAGGCAGGAAGACTGCTGGAGCTCAGGAGTTTGAGGTTGCAAGAACTATTATAATAATGCCACTGCACTCTACCTGGGGTGACAGAGTGAGACTCCGACTATAAAAAATGATAATAACAATCCTGAATAAGAACTAAGTGGGTGCATGACACTAACAGAAATCACAATATATTATATAGCTGCAGCAATTTAGATTAATCTGATACTGGCACAATAGAGAAATAGAGTACAATAGAGTTCACTGAATGGAATAAAATTCAGAAACTTCAACACAGGTTCAATAAATGTGTTGGATCAAGTGAACATGTATAGCAGTAAGAATGTATTTTGGTCCCCACTTCATTCCATATACAAAATCAATCTCAAATAAATAGTAGATTTAATAGAAGAGGAAAACAATATTCCAAATAAAACATAGGAGCACATATATAACTATGACCTTAGAAAAAAAGATTTTTGAACAGATTATACTAAGACACCACTAACTCTAAAGAAAAAAACTGAAAACTAAAATATCTCAATTTTAAAAAACTTACATTGACCAAAAGATCCTATTAAAGAGTGAAAAGACAGGCCAAAGGGTAGAATAAATTTGCATAAAGATACTCAAAGAATTCAAGTCATAAATTGATTAAAAAAAAAAACACCAAAAAACAGATAAATTGAAAGCAAAAAGGGTAATAAATCTGACTGTGCACTTCATTAAAGAAGTGGCCAATTATATAAATGGTCAATTAACCTATGAAAATGTTACTGGGGAAACGCAAATTAAAGCCACAATGAGATAACACTGAAAACAAACCTGATGGATTACAATGAAAAGCACTAAAAAGACAATCTATAAACAAGAATATAGAGTAACTCAAATGCTCATTCAATACTGTTTAAAGTATAAATTGGCATAAATTGGGAAATTGTTTATGAATATCCACAGCAACAAATATACTCATGGACTATTACCTATTGGTTCCACTACTAGGTGTATGACCAGCAAAAACTAAAACATATAATTATCAAAAGGTATGCACAAATTGCTTTTATATTAACAGAAAGGAATACTATATAGCAATGAAAATAAATTAACTGCAATTATACATAACAATATTGATGAATCTCACAAACATATGGTGAGGGAAAAATACCAGGTATATATTGTGGAATTCCATTTGTGATAAAAAGTTTAAAAATAAGCAAAACTATTGTGTGAGGTTTGAGGTCAGGATAGTTGTTACAAGTTGTTACATAGGCAAAGAGAAAGATTATTATAAGTTTGAAAGCTGGAAGCCAGTGGGATGCTGCTAGTGCTGTTATGTTTCTTGAATTGGGCACTAGTTATGTGGTGGGATTTCTTTATGAAAATTCAACCATGTATACTTATCAGATATTTATGATTTATACCACTTTCTATGTGCATACTCTATTAAAAAGTTTACTTTCAAAGGTTGTGTTTGCTTGTGAGGATAGTCAAGTAGTTTATATCCAATTAATGCTTCTCCTGGTAATAAATTATAAACTCTACACAAAATATTTTAATTAAAAAATTTGGGCGCCTGTGGCTCAAAAGGGTAGGGCTCTGGCCCCATATGCCGGAGGTGGCAGGTTCAAACCCAGCCCTGGCCAAAAAAGAAAAAAATAATAATTTGTCTAAAGACACCAGAGAACAGGCTGGACATTGTAGCTCACACATGTAATCTTAGCACTCTGGGAGGCCAACATGGGTAGACTGCTTGAGCTCAGGAGTTTGAGACCTGCCTGGGCAAGTGTGAGACTCCATCTTTACTGAGATTAGAAAAATTAGCCAGGTGTTCTGGTGGGCAGCTGTGTCCCAGCTCCTTGGGAAGCTGAGGCAAAAGGATCACTTGAAGTAAAGAGATTGAGGTGGCTGTGAGCTATGATGACTCCACAACATTCCAGGATAACAGAGTGAGACCCTGTCTCAAAAAACAAATAAGACACCAGAGAATATTCCAGTTACTAGAGAGATTATTTCAAAAAGAAGTGAAGATAATTCTGTAGGCTTAACTATTGCTAACTAAACATCCCATAGGTTTTTTGCCCTCCCCCACCAAAAAAAAACAAGACACCAGAGAATAAACAAACACAGGCAGAAACCAGGGACATGCCCTTTGAAATAAGACAAGCACATATGTAATCAGTTTTTTCCTTTTTTTTTTTCCTGAAGGTATTCCTTATTTAGTTCAAGGTAGAGAAGTTATATATGTAAGTTATATATATCCTCAGTCTTAACAAGGCTAAGGATCAGAATTGTCAGAATTGAGAGGGGATACAGAAAAGGATACAAATTCTGGAGACCCCAAGTTTGTGCACAAAAGAAACCCCCTTATGTCCTGACCTGATTTATAAACCACAAAGAAAAAATAAGAAGAAAGAGCAGAAAGTGACAAACTAAAAGGTAAAAGAGCTACAAAGAGATTTTAGGGAATTTCTGGTGCAGAGAAGGCAGAGTTTGGAATTTAAGTCTCAATATATTATAGGTGTTTAGAAAACATCTTGGACCTCCCCCAGAAGGGCCACAACTTAGAAATAAGAACCAGAAACTAAACTGAGGTCTATGTCACAGAACTATGAAAAGAACCCAGATATTAACAGAATTGCTGTAACACATTTTCTATAGGATTTGGGTGAGCCTTCAGTAATTTTTCTGTGTGCGAAAATAAAATAAAACATTCAAATCCAGAGTCTTGTATTAAGCACAATGTCCAATATTTAACAAAAAATAGATATATGAGAAATACAGTGTGATCCATAACCAAGGGGAAAGACAGAAATATAAGTAAACCCACAGAAGACTAAGATTTTGGAATTACGAGATAAGAATTTTAAAATAAGTATCATAAATACATTAAATAAATTACAGGATTACATATACATATATACACACATATATCTTTGTATAAATATCGGTTCTAATATACTATATACATACACACACAGACAAGCACATATAATAAAAAAAGAAATTTCAGGAAGGATATAAAAACTTGTAAGAAAACAAAAAGCGAATTCTAAAATTAAAAATAAATTATCTTTAATAAGATAATTTGTACTATGGTTTTCATAGAAGAATGGACACTGTAGAAGAAAATATCAGTAAACTTAAACACAGGGAAATAAAAATAATCAAAACTGATGAAGAGAGAAAAAAGAGATTAAAAAACAAAGAAACTCAATAACATGCGCAACGTCAAGAGGCTGTTATACATTTACCTGCAGTCCAAGAAAGAGAAAAGAGTGTAAGACCGAAAAATGGAAGAGTGGTCCCAAATTTCCCCTAATAAGTGAAATCCTGAAAAACCTTAATTATGAAATCATGTCTCTTTCATTTTCTACCTCTCAACAGCATCATTTTAGATTTGTCACAATGATTTGTTCCCATTCACTTTTCTTTGAAAACTTGTGGTCATGCAGCTGAATAAAAATATAGTAGATACGATGCTCTCTATTTTGAAAAGTAAAAGAGGTGATAATATTAAGTTTTACTGAATAAAGATTAAAATTTGAGAAATGAAAGAAAGAAAACTAGTTGTTATGAGACAAAGGAAAGAATGAAAAGTCAAATTAAAATTCTGAATAGACATTCTGTGATAATAATGGTAAGTTTTATCAATTGTGATAATAATGTTAAGTTTTCAAGTAATAAATTTGTAAGTAACTTCTGTCATATTAAAAAGGGATATTTCCTTTTAGATACTATAATTTTTACTGGAGAACAATAAGAAATACATAACAATAAAAACCTATATATCAAAATACACTTTTATGTATGTAGAAGGTATAAATTCATAAGCAATAAGCTCATGGTCTTAGAGTGATATTCATTCATAGAGGTTGTACTAACAAAACATCTTAGTATTTAGATATAGGAAACAAATTGGGGCCTATTATATATGCTTTTGATGACAACTGTTCTAGCATATGTTCCATCAAATGTTAATGATCATGATCTTTGACAATATGAGACATAAATAAATGCCATATTTACCATCTTCATAGAGAAAAAATCTTAGGAGGTTCTTGCTATCAATGAAGTTTTAAAATTACTAGTTTATTTATTCATATCTTTATTTGTACCTGCCATTTATGAGAAATATATCCTTGGCCAGTGGTAACATTTTTAACTTTTTGTCTATTCCTAAATGTCATTTATTAGTTTTTGTTTTTTCCTTTATGTGTACAAACAGGTTTTTACTTATTTTCATTCCTACTCTTTGTTAATAATGTATTAGGTTAGATGACAGTGACGAGTGACATGGTACAGCATGGAGCCATCTTATTACTCATGTGCATATTAACACTATTAATGACTAAGAAACAGAATTATCATTTTGGGGATGGAAAAAGGTTGATTATATTAAATTATTTGCATGAAAATCCGTA
Organism: Galagoides demidoff; assembly: GCA_963574575.1. NCBI lineage: Eukaryota > Metazoa > Chordata > Mammalia > Primates > Galagidae > Galagoides > Galagoides demidoff. Next base: position 38,598 of record CAUYQV010015543.1, on the reverse strand, counting down.
ACACATACAGTTAACTAGAAAGTACTCTAATCTCATTGTTCTTCACACCTACTATTTCTAATTTGTGAGGCAGAAAAATGAAAACTATTGTTAGATTTCAGAGTTTCTGGTATTAAGAGTCCTCAAAACTACTAGTTATTGAAATAAAAAGTGAAGTCCTTAAAGAAAAGGAATTCTATAAGGGTGATGTTGGCTAGTGTTAGTAGCCTATAAATTTAAACTATAAGAGTTAGTACATACTGAATTATTTAATATAATTATCACAGGGTAACCCACCATTCTACACTGTAATTTAGAGAGAATATACTGAATAGATTATAATGGTGAGAAAGAATAAAATTAGTTCACAGAAAATTCACTGTAATGTTTTAATTATTACAACAAAGGATGTTGTAATGCCTTTTGTAAATAGAGAAGTTTGAGTGTTTGCTGTGCAGGAAGGCTGAAAAAAATAAATGCTATAGAATTAGCATTCAGTTAATACCACATCATGTACAAGACTGTATTTAAAGGAAATAAAATTCCAGTTATTAGAGAGATTATTTCAAAAGAAGTGAAGATAATTCTGTAGGCTTAACTATTGCTAACTAAACATCCCATAGGAACAATCCTTGGCTCCACTTCACTACTCATCTAACAGCCTTCCAATATATAATTTAGCCCACAATCAGCAGGAATGTCATAATCTATATACCGTACAGACAAGGAGTATTTGTCGTGCTGCCAGACACACTTCTCAAGATTAATAAATGACACAGCATTGTACTTATAAACTTATATTTCTAAAATTTGGTTAGCATCAATCAGTCCTCCAGTACTTAACAAAAATGTTGCTAAACCTGTAACATGCTGACTCTATAGATAGAACTACCCCCATGAACACTATGCAAACAGCAAGCATCCATCTTACCTTTCAATAATAGATTCTTTAGGGAAAAAAAAAAAAAAGACCTGAGTTGTAAGGGCAAAGAGACAACAGTGTCACTTTTCAAACTGGAAAACATCTCTGTGCTTATCTTAAAGTTCTTTGGATTGATTTCATTCTATTTTACAATTCAAACTATGTATAATCTAGGGTAAAATGCAAATGTTGATAATAAGAACAACAACAATCAGTTGTTGAAATCAGTTTAGGCCAGGCGTGGTGACTCACACCTGTAATCCTAGCACTCTGGGAGGCCAAAGTGGGCTCACAGGTTCAGACCAGCCTCAGCCAGAGTGAGACCTCGTCTCTAAAAATAGCTGAGTGTTGTGGCAGGTGCCTGTAGTCCCAGCCTCTCAGGAGGCTGAGGCAAAAGGATAGCTTGAGCCTAAGAGTTTGAGATTGCTGTGAGCTATGATATCACTGCACTCTACTGAGAGTGACAAAGTGAGGTTCTGTCTCAGAAAAAATATAAAATAAAATCAATCTGTGTTCTTGAAATTAATTCTTATAACCACCTATCATGTAAGTATTAAAATTTCCACTTTATAAATGAGGAGGAAAATGAGGCTTAGAAAGATGATCTGCCTTAAGTCATACAGCTCTAAAATGAAAGAATCATAACTTAGACTGGTCTGAGATTGCAGTTTATGGTCCATCACTAGATGCTATACTCTTTATCTATATATTCATAAAATACATTAAAGAAGGTATAAATCATAATTTTGGCTATCTATAACTATATGACCAAACTCTACTATACTAGCTAGCTATCACATGCCCATATTCAGGATTCTATTTAGAACTGTGCTTATTTGGAGTCATATCATCCAAAATACAACCATAAAAAATTTTAACATTGTGATGAGTGTGCTGGGTAACCTTATTTTAGGGTATTAAACATTTCAAAAGTTTTCATAGAAGCTATGGAAAGACTAACAGATGCCTATTGATACCATAATGGTAAATTCAAATTCTGTGTTAGATACATCACTCAAGATCAGGAAAATTTGATTTAAAAAATGACTAATTTTAATGAAAACTTACTTTGCAACCTCCGTGTTGGGCTCTCTCCATGAAGTTGTCTTCGTGGCATATATGGAGAAGGGTGGGGAAGTGGCAATGAAGAGACATCATGGGTCTGGAGTTTGTACCAGTGTGGTTCATCATCTAATAATGCTGTTTCTAATTCAATTAAAATCTACAAGCCCAAGAAATAAAGGACTATTATATCAATAATAAAGAAAGTCTGGTAAATGGTCTTAATAACTTTTGTAGTAATAATTAAAACAGCAATGCTATTAGATCAAAATAAGATCATTTAGATGTTGCAAAATTGTTGACATGTTTTCACAATAAGTAAATAAAAGATAAATTTTATAACTTCTTGGTGATTTAGTAGTTTCAAATATCTAAGATTTATTTTATTGACCCTTGATATCTATTAAAAGGCTATTAAATTTATCATTACAGAAATAATGCTTTTTATTAAAAATGACTATAATGATACCTAGATTTATCATTTCATGATTTATAAATCATAAAGTATATAAACCACTTTTATTTATAGTTACTAATTTGACCTGCACATGCAATAATTTGGATGGAACTAGAGACCATTATCCTGAGTGAAGCACCTAAAGAATACAAAACAAACACCACATGTACTTGCTTTTAAATTGAAATTAACCAATGAGAACACATGTGCACAGAGGGAAGAAAAACTCAATGGAAATAAAGGAGAGGGGTAGGGGGAGATGGGCCTGCATCATACATACTTAACAGGTACGATGAACACTATTTGGGTGATAGACACACTTACAGCTGTGACTCAAACACTACAAAAGTGATCCATATAACAAAAAAAATTAACATGTTAAAATTTTAAAAATTTGAAAGAATCTTTAAATGAGGAGATAAAAAGCAAATTTGAAGTGCTTATTATGTAGTTAAGACCATGTCATATGTTATTTCTCATAATTACCAGAAAAAAAACCTACTAGTTTTGTCTTGTTGTTTAATGTTTATAAGTAAGGATAACCAAGGCTAAAAAAGCTTAAAAGAACTTGCCTAAGGTCACACAAGCTTATAAGTGAGAGAGCTGTAATATGGTTCCCATTTTCCACAGGATAAATCCAAATTTCTTAATATATACATATTAACAGATGTCAGTTTAACCCTGAAATCTCATTTATTATCACTTTCCCTTGCAATTTCAATGTAGTTGTCCAATACTGCTTCCCCATGGTGTTTTGTTATTCCCTCTACAGAAATCTCATTTCTCTTGACTTTGCTAAATTCCTTTTTCTTTGTGGAGACTTCTCTTAACCACTTCCCCTCCTCTGCACAGCAATTATATATTCCTATTGCATTTTCTCCTTGATAGCAGTTGATATGCCATATTATAATATAATTTCTATTGACATGCCTGTAACACCAATGGATTTTAAGTTCCTTGAAGTAAATAATATGCTTTATTTACCATTGTAGCCTCATTTCCTAGCACAGTGCCCAGTACATTATAGGGTTTACAAAATAATCCATGATCAAATGTGTGAACTACTCACTAGTGGTTCAGTTGGTTCAGTAAACTAACAAGATATATATAAGCCTATAAACAAAACAATTTGTGAAATAGAAAACAACCTTTCAACACCTAAGTTTCTATAATAAAAATAACCATGTAAAAATTTTCACATAGTATTTAGAACCATTGTTTTCTGTGGTATAAATAAATTTTGTCTTTATGGGGTAGCTAAATTCATTCTGTTAAGATTATGTTTACCTTTTCAGATATTCTAAATGTAAAATTGCATTGATAGTCATATAAACAAAAAATATTCAGGATGACATGAATAGTGTAAACTTTAAAAAAATTCTAGATACCTCTCCTAAGAATTCACTTTCTTCCTCCCGAACTCGCGCTTGATCCCAAAGGGTAATCTCTAGCATTCGCTCCCGAAATTCTCTTCGGTGGACTGGAGAATAAATGAATGTTTGGTTCCATTTGGGTTCTAACGTTTTCTTTACTGTTTTAGTTCTTCTCTTGTTTTTATCACTATGAAAAAATAATAAAATAAATGAACTTACAGAAAACCTTAAGTTTTTTCCTAAAATTAATTAACTTAAAATTTCTTACAAAACAAGTGAAGTTTTAGCACAAATATATTGCAAATATTATAATCTTTAGAATTTTAATTAAAATTTTTAAAGTGTATAATTATATTATACTTTTTTCCCCTTAAGAAACAGTATCTTACTCTGGTTTCCAGGCTAAAGTACAATGACACCATCATAGGTCATTGCAGCCTCAAACTGATGGCCTCAAGTAATCGTCCCAAAGTGCAAAGATAAGAGGTATGAACCACCATGACTGACCACTTATATTGTACTCTATAATTATTACTTAATTATATTAATATTTCAATAAATATTAAAGGCTTTACAATGATAGATTTTTAAAGATTTAATCTTTCTAAAACTTGAAATAAAACAAAGCTTGAGATTTCTAACTTGCAAAGTATTTTAACACACTGCCATTTTGAAAACCTTCAAAATGATGTGTAATGTAACATTTTATATATATATATATATACACACACACACACACACCATTCACTTAAAACTACAGAGATCTTATTGTACAAAACAATGAATACATTATGATGTGCACAACTTCATATCCACATAGTTTAGCTAATGAACACAATTTACATATTATGAAGTTACCTTCTTAGATATAAAAAACACACATTTGCTTATTTGACGTATATCAAGTCTTTAAAAACATTGTAAAATTATCTTTATGTGAAGTAAAAATGAAGCCACTGGAAATGCAAGATGGCCTTTTTGACAGATGGGACTTCTAGCTCAAAGGTTTTCATAATCTTTTTGATTGCTATCTCTATCAACTGAATGTTTTAGAGTATGCATTTCATTGTCTGTACACATATTTATAAATTATGTACTGTACATTGCACATTGAGAAATACACTGAAATAAAATTTAATATAATGGGGTAAAATTTTTTAAAAATTCAATTTTTTTTTCCTGAATTCTAATGTATTGTCCTAGATAGCCCCTAGGGTACATCCATCCTGTATATATATCACTACTCTAGCTTATTAGAGAAAATCACTGGCTGAATAAGAATAAAGAAAATCATCTAGGAAGTAAATTTTAAGCTATCTAGGAAAGACTATTTAAAATGAAATGCAGACAGAGAACAATGGCTCACACCTGTAATCTCAGTACTTTGGGAGGCTGCATGAGGATTGCATGAGGCCAGGAATTCAAGGCCAGCTTGAGCAACATAACAGGACTGTCTCCACAAAAAAATTAAAAATTATCTGGGTATGGTGGTATACACCTGCAGTCCCAGCACTTTGAGAGGATGAGGTAAGAGGATCACTCTAACCCAGGCGTTTAAGGCTGTAGTGAGCTATGATGAGGTCGTTGCACTTTTGCCCAGAGAACAGAGTGAGACCCTGTCTCAAAAAAAAAAAAAAGTGAAAAGTAGACAATGAAGTCCAATTAAAACAATATAACCTGCTACAAAATCTCTCAGCACAATATAATTCCAAAAGTATTGGTTAACAGAGAGAAAAGAAAACAAAGCAGGCCTGGGGTGTCTCTGAAACGGAGAAGCTATGTGACTTCTCACTAGAAATGTTAATGTTTTATAAAGATTTGACTTGAGTAACCAAGAGGCACTGCATGTTTCTAGAGCATACATATTTAATGAGGCAGAAGGCTGCCTTTAAATACACTGATAATGAATTTTGTTAATACATGGAGAAAAGATAACAGGCAATGTATCTTTATTAATTTTGAAAGTATTGGTAGGAAAATAACTTTGCAAGCCCATGGAGAATTTATAAATGGAAAAGAAATGATACTATATACATATAAGGATAACTCACCAAATGACACACAGAATATGTAACATGAACTCTGATTTATGATCCTTCTCTTTCCCTCCCTCCTTTTAAAATTTTAACAAATATTTATTTAGCATCTTCTTATATTATATCAATGAAAAATGAATTCTAAGAACCTGTCTAGAGATAAAAGTTCCTTCCATAAAGGCCAGGAAGAAAGCATATAACGGGAACTTTGGCATCTAATTCAAAAATACTTTTAATCTAAATCTGAAAGGAAAATGAAAAATAAACCATGAATTTCCTCTTAAGGACTAAAAAAAAGTTCAAACAAAAAAATGACAATTTTAGAAGTGATTGAATAGGAAGGGGATCAGATAATCTCTGACTTTCCTTGAAAACCCAACATCATGATTACAATTTAATAAGGCAATTAAGTCTGCATCAAAGCATAAATTCATAAACAAATAGTCTTATCTTCAGCAAAATAAAAAGTGAGTTCTGTTTTTTCTGTAAATCTAACCAAAGGCTTCAGAATCAGAGCATACTGTACAAGTCAAACACTGAAAAGTTGCCAACAGTATTTAAAAACTAAGATCAATAAGCATGCTATAGAACCATTTGTAAGATAGTGGTTTAATAACAACAAATAGTGATCTCTAAAAGTATTGTTCAATTGTTTAGAATGCAGTTAACTTATTTTTGTAAATAAAATCCAACCTCAATCTTTTTCTATTTATTTTCATGTTACTGGTACTTTTGGTTTCCTTTTTATTTCACTAAGTAAGAACATGCAAAGACTTGATTTTTTATTCAAAATTAAACAATATATATTTTGACTAGTAACCAACTTTACTTCAAAATATAAAAGGGAACATATAGCATGCCCAATAACTTTTTAAAGTACACAGCCCATTATCTAGAAAACAATTTTTTAATTGTCTTAACAGACATTCTAGACTAGATCTCTTCTATGTACTTTCATTTTCCTCTTCAGGAAGTCTTATGGATACAAAGGCATCAATTGTTTTCTGTTTACTTGTTCAAGTATTTCCTCCAGAAAAATTAAGAAAAATGAAATAATTCATAATAAAAGCACAAATAGTCCTTTATGTGTTAAAAATGTGTCAACACTTTAATAATAATGTAACTTGCTGAGTTAAGCAGAGACTTCTTTTCACTATTATAAACAAGAATCAAAGTACAATCTAATCAACAAAGAAAGCTATAAAATTTACCTACTCTTCTAATTCCTGATAACTGAAATGGAACTTAGTCGAAAAATAATCTAAGAAGAAAATATTTAGATGCTCTTTAATTCTTTGGTGTTGAAAAAAGAAAAAATGAACTGCATCTAGAATATAAAGGAAGGAGATTCTCCCTCCCATTTTAGCTCTATCGGCTCAAAAATCCAAGGGGAGGGGTTACGTAAAAATAAAACTAAACAAAAATAGTCAAGACAGAAATTATGCAATTTCTAATATTTTCATCACCCACAAAATAAGTGTTTCTCTTCAAAGGTTTAAGTAGAACCCTAAGTCATGTTTATGTATAAAAACATAGATGATTATGGATGTCCACTCCATGCCTTACAGTTTAACATGTATTTCTCTCCAAAAGCCAACCTAAATTGTTAGAGAACAACTTTCTTCAAGTAAACTTTATAAGACAAAAATATATAGCAGTTTCCACTAACTTCAGGTGTTGTGGAATCTTGACATATTCTGAGGAACTGGATATACAACTCTCACTTCAAAATATGTATTAATAAATAAAATGTAAACCTTTTGTTAACTATTTACAACCTTTCTTTTGTCCTTTCCCTTGCTGAGATGTTTGTTCAGATTTTATTTTGGCACCCAACCCAACCTTGATGATTTTCTACGTGAACTAAGGATAAGTAACTAAGTACTTGAGGGCCCAAAAGTTTGTAAACATGTTTAAGCACAACTGTGGGTGGGTGCAGTGGCTCAAGCCTGTAATCCCAGCAGTCTGGGAAGTTGAGGTAGGTGGATTGCTTGAGTCCAGGAGTTTGAGACCAGCCTGCGCAAGAGCGAGACCCCGTCTATAAAAAATAGCCAGGCATTGTGGAGGGCGCCTGTAGTCCCAGCAACTTGGGAGGATAAGGCAAGAGAATCACCTGAGTTTGAGGTTGCTGTGCGCTATGACGCTATGGAATTCAACCCCAGGGCAACTTAATGTTACGCTGTCTCAAAAAAAAAAAAAAAAAAAAAAAACCCAAAAAAAACAATCATAATTGTGCCCTAACACTTCCAACCCAAGAAAAAACGACCACACACACTGAGAGCATGAGAGCACCATGCTTTGGGAGACAGGGATGTAGACAATAGGGGAAACAGTAATTGGTGCTGTTACTTTCTTCCTTTTTTCATGATGCCTATGGAATAGTCCCTTTTATTATTTGTATGCTTAGATTATTTTGAGAGACTGTTTCTCTAATCTTAATACCTCTATTTAAATCAGAGTAGAACAATAACATTTGTGTGAATTAGAATACACACAAAACAAAAATGCTTGGAGAAGCTGGTTCTAATACAGTTTATTAATGATATGAGGTGATGAAACACAAAGTACACTTGTTACTTTTATAGAAGAGAGAGAAATATTATCTTGGTAAGAGAAGGTAGAAAATGTAGAGAAATATGCTGAGTAATTCTTCATACCATTTACATAGCTTTTAGACTCTGTAGTTTGTGTTCAAAAATTGATTTTAAATAGCATAACTTTTAATTTTGATAAATAAAAACATATTTAAGAAATAATCCATACATGCCTAAGATATGCAATAATATATGCAATAAATATTTAATATAAACTTTAAAATAATCTTAAATATTTACTATCACTACTTTGATTTCTAAGAATCATTATTTTATGCTTCACAAGCATCTGACTGGTATGGTACAGAAAAATAAATGAAATAGGAAATTGAAATATTCATTGTTAATATTTTCCCACTTATTTTCAAGAACATTTACTTTTGTTTTATATCCCTACCTTCTGTCTGGAAGAAAGTAAATTTTAACGTAAGGATTCCTTGGCCTCCCATCTTCCCTGGACGGGAGATCCTTTGCTCCCAAAATCGTAACTATTAATTGGTGACCAACTTTGTCAAACCACAGTTTTATCTGAAAAACAAAAAGAAACATTTACCATCCAAACATAATGTTTACATTTCAAATCCACCCCATTCTCTTACACTAATATTAGTACAGTATATAAATTTTACTTAGTAAATTGTGATTAGTTAAAATAAAAAGGATATACTATAATAACTTCAATGAATAAAAAAATGAGTTAGATATTTCAGTTTCTATGATAAATCACTTGGTCTTTTTACTCAATGTGATTGCTTATTAACATGCATATAATAATTACATTATCAAAATTAGGGACTTTATACACAAGGATTGCTCTGAATCTTTCCTTATGTAAGAATCACTGTAGTTCATTTTGGTTCTCCTACAATACTGACTTCAGAATAAGTGTTCAAAATAAGTTGAGTGGATAGTAACTTGTTTACGTGACATTCATAGGGAATTTTCAAATAAATGCTTTATGTTATTCTATAGCAAAGAAACACTTCCAAGATTATAAACAAGCTTACTAGTGGCTACTCACTGGTAGCTTTAGTTAACAGATTGCCTGAGTTTTTACTTAAAACTTTAATAAATTCATGTTTTTAAATTTCATATTCAGACCTAAAATTTCCTTTTATTTTATGAAGCAAATATATTACATCCTTAGAATAATAAAATTTCATTTTATTATTTGAGATAAGAAAATGTGAATAATTTCCCTGAGCCATAATTAGAGATTGGAACTTCACATCCAGTTTCTGAAGTCATTTGATCTAACTCTCACCACCTCCCACACACATACCTCACACCCTCATCCCTCACTATCTGATTCTATGTCAGTATCTATGATAACTATAGCTCTGATCCACATCTTGGTTCAAAATTCTATATATCTCTGTCCACTATCTTGAAAGTGAAATGGAATCAGAAATTTAGAACTTGAGAATAACAGGTAAAAATCAATTCAGGTTATATATAAAACACTGGCAGTTCAGTTCCAATTCCAATATGACCTTATAGAATCTCTCATTTCACGTCTTAGAGAATGAGAGACCTAAGCAACTTTTGCATCAGAAGGGGAAGACTAACAGTCCAAAAGAGTATATAAAATTATTTTTATCCTATTGTTTCTTGGATGAATGGGTAGCCCTCTTATGGGAATAAGTAAGAAATATCCAAATTTTAAAATTTATCACTAATCTACATATTGTGTTAAGTCTTTATGTTTGACGCAGGTATTACCTTGTTATTGTATAACTTTTTCTAACAGATCAGCTAAGTACAAGAATATATCCTACACAATTGTTTCTCTATGGTTAACAAACCTCCTATGTCAGTATTCCCTGGATTATTTACTAAAAAGTTACAAGCTCCTGGGGCCCACCTCTCACCTACAGAATCAGAATGGGGCCCTGGAATTTGGATTTTTAACAAGTCCTCCGGGTGATCCTCATGAGCATTAAAATTTGAGAACCACTGCCTTAGATTAAGAGATCAACAACCTAAAGAAAAAAAGTTTTCAATATTTGAAAGGAAAAAGTTCAAACATTTACTTGCCTAACCATATTAGAACATACATACAGAAAAAGATAAGGAGGAATAAGAGACTAAATATTCTTCTGGCAAAAGGCATGAGGGGAAAGCAAATAAAGAAATGCAGAGTGTCTAATTGCATATGAGATGAAAGAGATGTTATAGACAGCGTCATGGTACCTATATAATGTGTGACCACAGCCAGATTAGTTTTTATGCTACCCTTTCTTTTTACTAGAAAAAAATTGTTTATGGCTGTATTTTTTCTAAAGCACTAAAAATTTTTCTCTGAGAATCATGACATGAATATTAGGCACCTCAAAGAGAAAATGATTTTATAAGACTAATAAACTTCATAATTAAGAAATAATAATTACTATGAGACTAAGCTTAAAATTATTGGAGGAAATTATTGACCTTTTTGGAAATTTTTTTGAGGAGTTGAGACTAAGCACTTCTTCCCATCTCCACATCTCAAATATTTTTGCTCCTCTAAAATCATTAGAACTATTTGAGATATATATATTTCAAGAGTCTGATAAAGACTTTTTGTATTTCCCTATGCCATGGAAAACAAAAAAAGCTCACTATAATAATATTATCCATTTCTCATACAAATAGATAATAACATATGGTTTTTGTATAATAATATATTATAGTTTATTATACTTAAAATATACAGATATTAAAATGATTATAATAGAAAGCAAGCACATTTTAATTTTACCAATTTGATCAAAAATTAGATTTTTTAATAAACTGCCTTAAAGTAAGTATATGATTAATAGCCCTAATTTTTGTTTATTTTATTTTCATTTATATTATAAATTTTAATTTAAATTACAATACTTGCATTGAAGTTTTTAATAGATATCCAGTTCATGTCATCAAAACAATCATTTTATAGCTAGATTATATTATCACATTACTAAATTCTTATCTGTGCTTCTTAAATAAATGGCTAAAATACACCTGTTGATTCCACAAAAATACAACAAATGTTTCTTCACAATTCTGGTCCTAACATATTTCTTGTTCTACCTCAAATTTCATTAATAAAAACATTGGTGTCATTTTAATTATTTTAATATAATTACCATTTCAGCTTCAACATGTAGTCATTTTTAATATTCTTAACAATCTGAGTAGCACAAGTAAATATATTTTACATAGTACAATATTAACTATAGGAAATTTAATTTTTAAAATTCAAACAAAATAAACCAACAATTTTTTTTAAAAACATGCAGCAAAGCAAGGAAAGCATACTACTACTATTTTGAAAACCTCTATTGACATTACTTTACTGTATAAGGATTTCCTAATGAAAAGAAGCAAACAACTTGTACCCAAGCATTGCAATAAAATTAAATGAAATTACCATGATTAAATATAAACAAAATTAACTCAATACATTTTATGTGGATTATAATTTTATAAGTAATATACTTTCTAAGTAATATACTTTCCAAAAATTGAAACTTATATGTAATAAATATAAAATTCAATTTTAAACAAGGTACAAATTGATTTGCCAATCTCCTCAAGGAGTTATTGCTTGGAAAATGCCAGAGAATGTAGATGTTGAGTGACATAATGAATGATTTAAAGAGACAGCAACCTTAATGTAATAAAGGAAAATATAAAACAATGTAAAATCTATAAATGTTACATATATAAGTGGAATCTACATTAAATCTTAATTAAATGCCACTTTGAAACCTATCAGTTTTATTTAGCATTTAGTTTATCACATAAAATCAGTAACAAAAATTGTCTCTTTAAATTTGTATTCAGTATTCTAATCCCCATGCAGAATTTTACAAGCTGGCTCATAAATGGTTTGGAAGTCAATAATATGGTTTGGAGCAACATACCAAAAAATGTTTTCCTACTACGCATTTTCCAAAAACATACAAATAAGGGTTAAAACACAACTTTAGATTCTATCAGGCAGACAAGGCCTTTACCTGAACCCTAGGAACAAAAGGCGTTGTTCTTCTACTAAGGCTTTGGTTCTGGTAAGCAAAATTAAAGAAAAAAGCAATAAAACAAAACCAAAAAGGACAACACGCTGGAACTAAAAGACCAAAAGTAAAAACAAACACAACTACCCCTTAAATACAATTTTCCATGATAATATCTAAATTAAGTGCTTCAATATAATGAATAAATTAATATTGCCCAATGCTAAAATATATAAAAACTATACAAAATACTAACATTTGTTTAATCAGAGTTTCAAAATGTAGTCAACATAAGAGGAATTAGAATGTATATAAAATAACATATTTAAACTCGTATATTCTGAAAGAATGGTTGTAAGTATAGTTCAAGAACCAAGAAATTTCAGATTTTGCCCTTAAACATACTACATAGAAAAAAATCATAGTCCAAAAAGAAGTTAGAAGAAAACTAGAGTTATAGAGTTATTAGTGAAAAGCCATCTGTGGAAGTAATTGATACCTAAAGAATCTAAACCACATCCTAATGTTGAAACACAATCTGCAGACATTTATTATGTACCACTTGAGATAACACTGTTTATTGCTAATCACATCTATTAATAACAACATATTACTTCTCTTTGCTTAAACAGTTCTCTTTATATTTTCAAGCCTTTACCGACATTTTATGCAAGCTAATTGTCCCATGGTATTCTCATCAACCCTAGAAGGTATTTGATTTTATCCTCAACTTGTAGATGAGGAAATATAAAAAGGGCTATATACACACTTGCTGTACTCAAAATGAAAAGCTAAATAGTGTAGAAGCAGAAAATAGAGCCTGATTCTGATTAAACCACTCTATTTCAAGTTCTCAGAATAAAATCAAATTTCTTATCTATTCTAACGTTTTTTGTGTTCATTTTGAAACAGTTTTCAAAATACACCACAATAATTAGAATGTTGTGCCTTTACTCAAGTATTCCAGCAGTTAAATCAAGGACAAAATCAGATGCACGTCTATGGATTTGGGAATGGATTTAAAAGGATTTAATTCTGCTTCTCTCACCAATATTCCATCCCATTCCTTACGTTTCTTATAATGTTTCTCTTGTCTACTTTGAAGTTATAAATAGTTTAAGGCTTCTGTCTTTTCCATTGCTATATGGAAAGAGATACCACATACTAGGAGAACTGTTGCACAACTTAACTATCATTGGACAGACACGATAAGACACAAATTCTAAAATCCAAAGGAAAGCAGACTCATTCAGTCATGAGATCTCTCTCTCTCTCAACCTAATGTCTTCTATCTTCCTTTGGGTATGGACACATTCCCTAAGGAAGAAAAAAATGTTTAGATGTGTTATCAATATGTTACTGATGTCTGTCTGCGTGACTATATGGATAATTTGTTAGCAAATGCGGGAGAGAATGCATGAGATTCATAGAGATTAAACTAAGTATCCTGAAGAAAAGGACTAACAAAGTACTTTAGAAACAGATTTTATTTCCCCTGTTCCCCTACTTGATCTGTCCTAGAACAAAAATATCAAGATAACAGAATATTTTTACAAGCAAATATTGCCTCAAATAATGAAAGATTTACCCTAAAAGAAATAGTATTTTAAAATAAATTAATTTTTTGAATCAAACACTTTTTCCATGTTCTAAAATGACCTTAAGCAACTCACAAATTTCTAAAATCGAACTTCTAAAACCTATGATAATTTACACGCAATCTTTACCTATAAGTTTATACTTTTTAAAGGGCTATTGGAAACATATTTTTGGTAGCTTTCTAAAAATTTGAGATAAATATCACGAAAAATGCCATTAGCTATTTAACAGCATATAATTCAGTGGCAATTAATGCATTAACAATGCTATGGAATCACCACCTTCCTATAATTTCAAAACTCATCAGCCCAGAAAAACAGACACCCTGTACATAAAAATTACTCCCTATTCCTCTATCTTGCTATCTTCAGTCACTAAGCTTCTTTTTGTCTCTATGGATACTATGTCTCCATGGATATTACAAATATAAATGTTAAAGTACTATGTCCCTTATTGTAATTTGTAATTCATATTAATTCATGTATTTTAAGCATGAAAAATCTGAAAATGTCTAACAATTCTGGCTTCATACAATGAAAAATTTAAATTTGTACACTGCAATTTCTTTTGCATTTTTAAAGTCACTTCCTACTATTTACTGCATTACTACCTTTAGGATATTCAATGCAGTGCAATGCTTCCAGGATAGCACAGTTATGACAACAAAGAGTAAAAGATAAGAGCTCTTTCATTCACAGAAAGTTTTTTAAAGACTATAGAGTTTATAAGGAGATAAAAAGGACACATGTTTATTCTTAAGTTACTTAATCATTTAAAAAGGGCACATAAAACTTGTACTTAAAATGGAGTCAGAAAAATATTAAAACAAAGTGACTTAGAAAAATATTACAATTATCAATCAAACACAGACCCCAAAGTGAAATGAAATATTATTTGTAAGACAATCAGTCATATAGTGCATTCTTACAGAAAGAATGCTGAGCCTCTTTTCACTTTTAAAAGAATAGAAAACTATGTTTTATTTTAACCCTCTATCAAATCAACTAGCCAAAGACTGTAAGTTAATTCTAGAATAGTAATAATTACAACAGCAATTGTCTGAAGGAAGATACTGCTAACTACTGGAAGAACATATAAAAAATAGAATCAAAATAAGGAAGTGCTGTCACTCAAAAGGCTAACATATAGTCCAGGGGGCATAACCCTGAGTCCATGCTGATTTTCTCATCAAATAAATTAATGGCACTTTCATGTTTATGCCCTAGAATAATAAAGAGAAGTACAATTTAGGCATGGAGGGAAAATAAATTACATACATTTTTAAAATAATCACCACCCTTGAGTATGAAAATGAAACAACAAATTTGCATTATAATGTATATTTTCTATTTGAGAATATGCCAGTCCATGTAGTGACATAAAATATAAGAGAGATCAGCTCATTACTATACAAATTATCTTTGTTCTCAGGTATTTTAGTAGTATCGTGATTTTGTTAGTGAGGTATAAGTCGAAGTAAAATCTCACCAAAAGCAAAAATGCCCAAAGGGCTAATAGGAGGAAAGAGGAATTATAATGTTGCCTTATGACTTCCTATGGTGTTTCCCAAAGAGTGATACATGTAAACATTTATTTTTCCAACCTCAACATCTTTAGAGCAAACAAAAATTATCCCTAGGCTGATTCAGATAGGTTTAAAGATAACAATAAATAATTGTGTTCAGGAGAGCATCTTATACTTCCCTGGATGCAAAGAATGAGAATAAAATTAACAAATTTTATTCATGAAGGAAAAACCATTCTACCATGTTTACTTGTGTACTTTGTGACTAGCACTATGCTTGACATGAGGTCAGATCTTACTTAGCACACATTTCTAAAATAGATGATTGAAATTTAATTCAATAAAAATATTTTTGGACAATAAATCTGCAATTTTTCAACAGACTTAATATTTCATTTTTTGCTTCATATTGTAATTTTAGTTCTCGAAAATTATCCTGACAAAATAATTTTGTCCTAACAAAAATACTCAAGGTTTAGGGTAGTGCCTGTGGCTCAAAGAAGTAGGGCGCCAGCCCCATATGCCGGAGGTGGTGGGTTCAAACCCAGCCCCGGCCAAAAACTGCAACAACAACAACAACAACAAAAATATATATGTATACACACACACACACTCAAGGTTTATATTCAAGGATTTCCATGGCATCATTATTTGTAATAATATAAATTAGAAACAAGCAAGATATCCTATAATTTAAGTTAAAATGAAGTATTAAATAGGTATTTAATGATTATAAGAGGAATTTTTAAAGACAGGAAAAAGTTCACAATATTATGAAGTGAAAAAGCAGGATTCAAAATAGTATGGACAGATTTTTCCCAGTGTTATTTAAAACTTTATATGCAAATGATTATATTTTAGTGTCTGAATGTAGATGATTTTTATTTTATATTTACTTTTCTGTACTTTTCATATTTCCCCACAATAACATACGCTATATTTATAACCATTGCCTTTTATATATGTGGTTGTGGTCTGTGTGTGTGTGTCTGTCTGTGTGTATAATTCTAAGACCTAGGCAGCTAAAAGTTTTACTACCAATATCACAGTGGAATATATTAAATGAGAAAATGGTACAGATTTAAAATTATAATTAAATAAATTTCAAAGCAACATTACTTATAAATCTAAAGACTGTAACTTTACATCATTATGCAGATGTTTAGAAGTCAATCTTTTAAGTTTATATTTCCCCCAATATTTAAGTTTAAATTCTCTACCATATTAATTTTGAACCATGAAGAAAAATAGTTGAATTTGAGATTTATCTATCCCCAAACTATGTTCCTCACCCAGCCCTCCTAGTCCAATTTGTAATAGGACCTTGGAATTCAAGTGAGGTAACAAAGTGGTCCTCAACTTATTATGGAAATTAAATTCTGATCCCTTCTCCACCAACTCAAGCCAACTATACACACACACACACACACACTCACAAATTTAATTATGTACTGGCATTGTCCAGATCCTAGAGCCTTACTTAAAGATAAGTTATTGAAATGGAGCCATAATAAAAAATAACAGCTAACATTTACAAGTGTTTTCTAAGGTGATAGAAGAAAATACATACACATTTGTAACTATAAATAACAGCATATGTGCTGTCAATATATCTAAGAAACTTATTGTGGAAAATAGATAAAAGACCATTGTCCTCCAATGAAAAAGTTCATTCTGTTTATGAAAGAGAAAGAAAAAGAAAATAATAAATGGCAGAAATACACTTTAGTATGACATTTACAATCTCCTAAGAGTATTTCATCTTTCTGCATAACTTTCCTGTTATTGTCACCTTTGTGGTCTAAATAGTTCCAGAAGATACATGTCTAATGACTTTTTCAATAATTTTCATATATTGATCTTGCATGTACTTCCTATATCTCCTTTTAATTAATGAATATATTTCAGAAAAAATAAAATACTACCCTTCCCTCTACAGAAAAGGAAAATTTTCACAATTAATTTAACAAAAAGGTATTTCTATGGCTCTTAAAATATCAGCCAATGATAGTTTTGTTTTAGCTGTAAAATTTTCATCCAAAATTAAATGTCTGGATTTTGAGAACCTATATAGCTCTATAATATTCACAGAGCTTCAAGTTTAGTAATCACTTGCATTACTGGCAATATTAAACTATATGTTTCTAAAATATAACTTAATAAATTTAAGTATATTAATATTTTAAAATGGTTTAATAAGAGAAAAACTAAAGAAATAAATAAAAAGTGAAGATTTAAATTTGTAAAGGTCTTCTAATATGAACATAATGTCAAATGTATAACTTGATTTCTAAGTTTTATTAGAATATGTTCAAATCAGGGAGGGAGCACTTCATGTGAAGTCCACTTCCTGTGTTCACTATCCTATTGTGTATCTTCCTATATTTGGCTTTGCTGTAGACAAAGAAATCTCAAGTACCTCTCTATATGTCATAGCAATATAAATATTCCAACAATTACTATGAAATTCCCGCCAAATTTCCTTAAGGTTGTAAAGCAGTGAAGAATATAGAAATATTTGCTTTTATCTCAAGTACCATCTTTGTACAGTACAACAATTTTATTTCTCTTAAAAATCTATGACAATTTATAGTCATTTTAAGGCATAGAACAAAATTCATGACTTTGAATTTTGGATAATTACTAAGGTAAAAAGAGTTTAGATATCTTCACAAAATCTATCACTCATTAAATTCCAGAAAACCTAATGCTAATAAATAAAACAGTATAATAAATAATCTAAATTGAATTTCAATGAGTTAAAATTAGTAAGAACAAGAAACTTGATAGTTAAAAGGATAATTATGTTCTTGTAAAAGAAGTTGGTTTATTAAAAAAAACTAGCATCATATTTTTAAAACACTATTTAATATTCCAGAAAGAAAAAATAATTTAGTGATTACATACTGAAAGTTGTCCTGATAAGAACTGTGGAACATCCCTCAACATGCCAGGACTCATGGGAGAAGTAACAGAAATAGAAGGACGATCCATTTTTTGAGATTCGAATGAGCTAGAACCTGAAACGATAATTATACATAAAGAATGATAATAATGGCTCTTTCCTACTATTGAATAACTGCTATCATATATCTGTTATATATTTATTTTTAAATATCCACAAAATGTTATTATATAGTCTACTAATCACAATGTTCCAAATATATTTGGGTTATTATTTTTGTAAGTATAAGTGCATAAACAAAGGTATTTTCTTAAGACCAGTAGTGAATCATTTTCTGTGCAAGTTAGAGCTCTATCTACTTCAAAGCTCTACTTTTTCAGTTTTTAAAAATAGAAATGAGGAGGAATAACCAAAACGCAAATCAATGAAGCAATATAAAGACAGTCTGAACTTGCAATTCTAACAGAGGTAACTAGAATGTCCAACATATTAAATGTTTTCAGGAGGTGATTTTTTAAAAAGTATATCTAGAAGGATATAATAGACTGTCAAAAAGAAGTGAAAGACTACATAAAATGACACTACAGAATAGCAGAAAAAACATAACTACTGTACCCAGAAGTTATATGTATGAATTTATTTCTATAAAAGGAAAGGAACAAGTTAGAGAGTGAATAGGAATAAAGCTAATAGGATACTACGTGAATAATGTCCCAGGAATTCTGGACTATGCACTACTGTATCCACAAGAAGCTTTATGAGTAAGATAAAAATTGCATCTGAGGAAGATGATTTTACCAACTACTTAAAACGTGGATTGACAGGGAAAGGAATAGAAAACAGTTAAAGCAAATAGAAATGAATAAGATGATAGTATTGATAGTAAAGGTCATGGAAATAGAATAGAAATAAGGAATCAGGCAATACAATGAAAAAGAAAATGAGAACTCAGAAACTAATTAGATGTGAAAGATAAAGGAAAGAGAAGGAAAAACAGGATTTCAAACCTGATAACCAAACAGGGGATTAGGAAAGTTCTCTGTGTGTCTGTGGTATTCTCTGGATAGGACAATACTGATGTTCTTTGGGATTTAGAACACTATGGAAGATGTGCGTTTAAGGGGATGAGTGGATAGTAACTTAACCTGAAACACAGTTACCCTACAACACATCTGAGATATCCAAGGGGAGACATAGACACATAACTGGAAATATAAATGGGAGCAAATGCTGGGGTAGAAGCTAGTGTTGGAAATTAAACTGCAGAGTTTTATGTCTAACTGGAGATACAAGTAGATAAAGCTCACCTCCACAGAGAGTATAGTGTAAAAGGAAAGAGAAACAAGTCATGGGATCAGAATTAATAGTGATATCTTTTATATTATTTAGAAAGTAGAAAGAAGGATGCCTTTATACTAAGAAATAAGCTGTGTTCTTACTTTAAAAGTTGTTAAGCTTCAGGCAATGAGAAGACATTTAACAGAATGTATTCTTTGAACATAAAAGAAATAAAGGGACAATGATAAAACCTACCTGGCAATCAAAAAAAACAAAAGAAAGGAATTTATTGGGGAAGCAGAAAGAGAGGGTAAAGGACTGGGCTTTAGAGAAACAGATTATTTGATGTTTAAAATATAAAAAATTGGACCTGTTTTGAGAAAGGACCCCCATTTCTTCAAGAACAATTTTAAAATTGTAGCCTACATGCTTCTTTTGTTTTGCAGTTTTTGGCCATGGCCAGGTTTAAACCCACCACCTCCAGTATATGGGACCGGCACCCTACTCCTTTAAGCCACAGGCGCCACCCTAGGTACTTCTTAAATAGCTAAAATAAGACAAAAAGATTCTGCACTGCTCACACTATATCTGAGTGATATAATAAAGGTGAATACAAATTTTACATACCCCATAGGCTCACTGTAAGAATTAAGTGTGATAACACTGGTGAAACATCAAGCATAGTTGCAAGTATTAAATAAAATGGGAGTATTGAGAATGATGATGATAATAGAATTTTATAATAATAATTATATTATTAATTTATTGTGTTATGGTTTATGTGATCACAATACTATTTTGGATAAAATGGTTTAGCAAGTAGCCAAAGGTACTAAATCAAATAGATCATGTGACCATACTTTAAAGTATAGAAGAATGGTATTCCAAAAAGATTTCACTTCTGTGGTGAAAAATTTAAAGAAATTTATACTTATAATTGCAAATATGAAAGTCAAAAAATCTATTTTGACAGTATATTCTCAATTATTGTGGCATATAGAGAATCTGACTGCTTCTTACCACCACCATCGCTACCATCATGATCTAAGTCACCACTGTCTTGTCACAAGATTATTAAACTCTCACTTGTCTCTTGGCTTTTATCCTTGACTGTATTCATTTTCAACATAGTAGCCTGATTTTAAGACTAAATATCATCTCAAAACCAACATATAAAGCTCCTAACTTCCCTCAAAGTAAAAGCTGTAGTCCTTGGAGTGGCTTATACAATGTAAGCCATTTGACTATCCATTATTCCTCTATTCTGATTCCTACCATTCTCCCCCTTGATCACTCCATTCAGCCACATTGGTCTCTTTGCATTTCCTGAAATGCACCTTAGGATTTCCTGTCTTAGAAAACACTGCACTGACTGGATCCAATGCCTAGATAGATCTTCCCCCAGCTAGCCAATCTTTCGAATTTTTGCTCCAATTCTTCCTTCTCAACGCAGTCTATCCTGATCAACATATTTCATTTGTTGAAATATGCAGCCCTCCTCCTCCTTTCTCTCAGTATCACTTATTCTATTTCTTCAATCAAGAAACTGAGGTCACTGGGAAAAATTCACTTGTTTAACATTTCAAATAGTACTCAAAAACAATTAATAAAAAGCATTCACATATTTGACATTTAAACTTATTGGTCTATTATTCTATTACAACTGATATCTCACTTACCAAAAATATAAATTAGAATAAATATAATTATTCCCCAGTTTGTTCCATGCATTTCCCCCTGCTTATTGATGGTGAGATTACAAAATAATAAATATTTTAATTGGAGTGACTGGAGATGAAACCTTTGGAAGTGATAGATAAGATCCTAACTTTTTATTGTAATGATATTATATATGGTACACAGGCATTCCAAAACTTACCTAATTGTGGAGTTAAATTATATGCAGTTTATTATAATATAATTTAAGAATACTATATAAAAATCCATAGAAAAGATGGTGTAGTTAAAAAATCTTAAAATATTATAAAATTTTGGGCTGTGCCCGTAGCTTAGTGGGTAGGGCACCAGCCACATACAACAAGGCTGGCTGGTTCAAACCTGGCCTGGGCCAGCTAAACAATGACAACTGCAACAAAAAAAAAATAGCCAGGCATTGTGGCGGGTGCCTATAGTCCCAGCTACTTGGGAGGCTGTAGCAAGAGAATCGCTTAAAGTTCCAGCAGTTCTCAATCTGTGGGTCACGACCCCTTTGGGGGTCAAACAACCCTTGCAAGGGGTTGCCTAAGACCATCTTGCATATCAGATATTTACACTATGATTCATAACAGTAGCAGAATTATAGTTATGAAGTAGCAACAAAAATAATTTTATGGTTGGGGATTACCACAACATGAAGAACTGTATTAAAGGGTCACGGCATTAGGAAGGTTGAGAACCACTGGCTTAAACCCAAGAGTTTGAGGTTGCTGTGAGCTGTGACACCATCACACGTATCTACATACTGAGACTCTATCTTAAAAAAAAAAAAAAAAATTATAGAATTTTGTACTGTTTTCACAGTGACATGAAATAATGCTAAACTCTGCATCTTTATGTTATTGTATACTTAACAAGATTAACACTTTTTATTGCACATTAACAGATAAATTACTTCACTTAGCTTCTGATGACTGAATGACATTAATAATACCATTTTCTTCTAAAATAAATGAAACTTACTGGACTCCAGTTGTGCATGTGTGCTATCAGGTATTCTAGGTATATCTCTGAAATGATAGAAAAAGAAAAGAATAAAATATACTATTTGAACAATTAATGCACCTGCTATTTTTGATTCTTATTAACCTGTATTATAACAGAACAGTGTTAAATAAAGAAAACTGTGTATGGAAGCAGCAATATATAAATAAGAAACAAACAAGACTTAGTACTTATTGAAAAGTACTTAAGAAAAGCATCCTGGGCTAATTCCAATTATTTAAGAGTAATTAAAATTCACATGAATTTTAGCAGATTGATAAAAACATAGACTTTATTTTCTATATGTCTCACTATAAATTATCCATTATAACATTTTATGTTCAACAAGGTAAGTTTTACAGATATATTTTAATTCTATGCTACTCTGTATCTTTACCTGCCATTCTAAGTAATAATGAAGTGCAAATAAAGTATCACCAAGACAAAAATTAAAATATTTGTCTTGTGACTGAAGCTTTTTAAATGAAATAACATCATTGACAAAAAAGATAAATATATTTCTTATTAGGACTTGCAAATTTACCTTGTAATCATATTTACACCATAAATAAGTATATATTTTTAATATTAATTGTTAAAGTCATTCACAAAATTACATAAAAGACTACAAATTATTTAAAATATTTTTAAAAATATGATTTGAGGATCCTTTAGTACCAAAAATACATATTTGATAAACACACTAAGCTAGTACACTACAGTTTTACCAAAGTATAAAACTACAAGGAAACAAAATAAAAAATGGATACAATCTCATGTGCCAGACTGATTACTTCGAAAGGAACATTTCAATAAAACTAATTTATCAACCCAAGTCATTTTCTCCAGCATTTTTTAAAAAAGAGAGGAAAATAAGAAAACTTCATCATTTCCTGAATGAATGAAAAAGTAGGCATTATTATTCTACAATAAAAAAGAATTTCTATAGGGGTCATATAGAATTTCTAGGGCTCCACCCTAGAATGTTCTTACCCCAAATAGTCATTTAATAATTCACTGTCAGTTTATATATTTTTCTATTGCTTTTGTTTATTTATTTGTTTTTTCCTTTTTGAGACAGAATCTCACCCTGTCACCTAGGCTAGAGTGCAGTGCCATCATCATAGCTCAACCTAGGCAACCTTAAATTCCTGAGCTTAAGTGAATCTCCTGCCTCAGTCTCTCAAATAGCTGGAACTATAGGCATGTCCCACTATGCCTTTTTTATAGATGAAGTATCTCTTGCCCAGGCTGGTCACAAATTCCTGGCCTCAAGTACTAGAATTTTAGGTGTGAGCCACCATGCCTGACCTATTGCTTTTATTTACATATAGGGTTATCTTTTACATTGGCATAGAACGTAAGTCTATAAAGTAGCTACCACTGTGATATTTAATGAGTAATTCATAACTTGGTGAAAGGATTATATTTACTGCCAACTTTTGGAAACTGTCAATTTATATCTACCTATATGACAGTGATTTTCAACTGGTGTGCCACATGGTGCACTGGTGTGCTATGAGAGAATCTTAAGTATGCTGAGAAAAATTTTAAAGATCATTAATTAAATTATTATTGAAAGAAGTTCAAAGCACAGTAGGTATATTCTACTTTTATTTTTTTGATCAACATTATTTAATCTGCCACAGAAATTTAACTATAGGTTCAAGTGTGCCATGGGATAAAAAAAAAAAAAAGGTTGAAAACCACTGCTATGTGGATTATGTTTAATCTTATAGGCATTTTAAGTTATAAATATAAGTTACAAAGCCCAATAGTACTTTGTTGTTTGCTTATTTTTAGTCTGTTTACCCACCTATCTTTAAAGATGTTATGTTTTTCCTTAAACTATTCTATAGAGAATTGTATGCCCTTTGGTTCTTTCCTATGTGGAAATCACCATCTTAAAAAAAAAATGTAAAATTTGTAGACTATAGCTAATTGTCATTTTTACTATGTAGAGGACCATAGTTCATGCAACTTATATTAAAAATAACTATTACTATAAACACCTCCCCCACAATGCTGTTAGTACTTACTAAGGCGCTATAACAATAAAAAATAAAACACCTAACTATTTCTTCTTTCATAAATAAATATTCTACTGTAATCAGATAAAGAGATGTCATGACTTTCATAAGGTAATTTTGTAGAGAAGGAGAAAAAGTGTTGTCTACAAAATAATTTCTTTTCATAAAGCAGACACTTTGGATTGGACATTATAAACTATTTAATAGGAGTCAACTTTAAATGCATAAAAATAATGAAATCAACTTACCCAATAGGCCTTGAAACAACAAGCTCCACTTGTGGTTCAGGTTTGGATTCCAAAATGATATTATATACTTCCTCAAATGTAGCTCCTTGTAATAGCCTTCCATTCCATTCTAACACTTCATCACCTATCATGTGTGACAGTAATATTAATTGTAGGAAGAAAATAAATCTTATAAATGCAGTAAAAACAAAAGTAATCTTAAGCTTCAACAAAATTTCATATAATAAAATCACCATTGTGGAATGAAAGACATACTGAGAAAAGTTCTGGTGGTACCAAATTTGATAGTTAGGAAAATAGAATATTTCACTGCAAAGTACAATGGTAAGAAGATAAAACGTTACATAAAAGTTATCTCTATGTGACTTCGTAATAGAAATTCTCATTCCAGACAAGTGTCAAAATCAGTTGCCTCTTCATATATTTTATGACCGTTTACTCCATGTTTCTCAATATATATGCAATTGGGCACCTTGTTTTCTTTAAAGGATCTCCATTGTCTAAATTCTCTTGTGAAAAAGCTCAGTAATAGGATCTCTTCAACACACTTAAGGATCTCTCCATTTGTATTAACGATTTGAGAAAAAGGGGTGACACATTCTAGAAAATATGCATTTATCCATGAAGTTTGTTTCCAAAACTATGTTGGAATTTTTTCAAAGGAAAAATATAGCTTACGGAAAGTATAATAGGTTAATGTTAGATACAGATTAGAACATCCATTAGTAAAAAGTAAGATCAGTAAATATAATAATTATTTTATCTACTATGGCTCAAGAAATAATGTCCTAACTTTTTATAAAAGAACAAAGATTAAAATCTAAGTTAAATGACCTCTTTGTTACTGGTCAAAGTACTTCTTTTTTTTTAAATTTTTTAATGAATCATAACTGTACATTAATATTCTCATGGAGTACTCTCTTATAGTTTCTCAGGTTTAATAAAGTTTAAATGTAACAATGAAAGGTAAAAACCTACCTGGCCTAAGATGTCCTACAGTATCAGCTAAACTTCCCTTTTTCACTTTGGTAATAAATGCACAGAGTCGACCTGATTCAGTCATCTTTCCTCCTACAACCTGTTTAAAAGAGGAAAGTATTAAAACAGGCATATTATTAAATGAACATAGTTCAAGATTCAAGTAAAAAAAACTATATCAATTTGCAGCTTCTAAAATTGTAATTGAATATACTGAAGATCACTTCTTAAATAAATTATTGTTGCTATTAGGAACTGAATATGTATACTTAAGAGCTCTTTTTTTTTTTACATATTTCAAATGTTTTGCATTTTAACTCATATGTTGAAAATGTTCCATACCCAGCAAAATAACCATTTGTAATTCTATCCTTATTACAGAATTCTTACTTTTGTCATTTCCAATACTATACTATTACAAGTACTGAATAGTTACATAACATTTCTAGTTATATATTTAAAATATTATAATACAATGTACTTATTTTGTTTACTCCCATTATGATACATTAGCAAATTCTCATTAGTTAGTAATCCTTTGTGCACATAAAAATTTACTTATGATGTATTTTCCTTCAGAAAATTATAAAATGTACCTAATCCTATCATGAGTTATACAAACTTTAGACCATCTGTATCCCAATTTTTCTATTTTTACATTTCTATTAAAAATATCTTTCAGAAAAGAAAAAAAATCAGGAATAATGCTGTGGAGTCATATATATACTTGCAAGATAGTGATCTTTTGCAAAATTAATGCTTCCATTCTGATCAACTCCTCAGCAAATCAAGTAAACAACAGTAACTAACTTTACCAACTAAAAGAATTGTTTTCTCACTTCTACATTAAGTAAAAAGAATATGAATTCAAAAATCACTGATTTATTCTATGAATTTATCATATAGTTACAGTGAATTACACTGTGATGCAATTCAGTTAATATTAACAAATTAGCCCTATGTCTGATTTTGCAAAATAAATGTATAGATTATATAGACTCACATCTCTATGTATTATAAAACTTTCTTGGCTTAACACATTTTAACTTTAATAATAATAATTAATTGTACTAACCATGATTACTATTACTGCAATCTTGTATTATGTCTGGCACTGTAGTAAATGTTTGCATATTGATTTATTTAACCTCGGGCAACTACACTTCAATTAGCCCCATTCAACAGATAAAGAATCTGAGGCTAAGAAAAATTTTGTTGCCTGCTGTCAGATAGCTCTTGCTATAAGTAGAATTTAAGCAAGACTCCATATTACTCTATATTATATTTCTAACACTGTACTGGGCAGATCTGGATTTTATTTGTCATTTTTTAAGAGATGGGATCTTGCTATATTGCCCAGACTGAACTTGAACTCTCAGGCTCAAGTGATTCCCCTTACCCTAGTGTTCTGAGTAACTGGGATGACAGATGAACACCACAGCACCAGATGGGCAGATATGGATTTAAATCCTACCATCATTACCATCTTGTTAATACCCTGGACAAGTGTCAGCACTTCTCCATTTCTCACTGTGAGTGCTAAATAGATGTAACATGCTCAGATGACTACCAGCCATACGTTGCCACTCAATTGTTAGTTGCTCAAGTCCACCTACCCAAAATGTCTTAATATCTCTTACTTACTATACTCTAAAGGACAACACCTGTACCAACTTTAAAAAATGTACTCTTCTTCAATTTTAGTTTTTAATTGGTTTAACCAAACAAGAGCCCTATCTGGTATTTATCAGATAATTTTCTGGTATTTTATAGTAAACATAAATTAATATTTATATTTAATACCAAACATAATAATTTTTGAGTTTCCACACTTCAAACATAATTCTCTCTCTTAAGATAACATGTGTATATATGTGCACACACATTTTACTACATTGATATAAATTTATATTCTTATGTAATACACATATTTCCCAAGCTGAATATTAAGTAATTATATAAAACTAGCATTTTAATAGAATAGAAACATAGACATAGTTTTAAAGGTCAAACTCTATAGATAAAATGAGTTTGAAACATTGTATCTAAGAATCAAATTGACCCTAATCAGGTTACTTTCAATATCTTACAAACTATGTAAATGACTACTATGGTAAAATAATGGCGACTTCTTAAATAATACTAGAAAATAGATAAATTTTGGGTAATAAGTGTAAATATTTGCAAATCTAAAAAGTATAAAAATACAGCCACTAAACTAGTATAGGTAGAAAGAGTTATTGTATATTTGCTTTTCTGGCAAATCTGTAAAGAGGCATAGAGCCAAAATCTCATACATTTTATTACATACCTTCAAACCAAGCATTGTTCCTGAATCTCGAGGTACACTTCCATCTTTCAGACGCTTATTTAATAGAATCCGACCAATTAAACGATCTCCATCTTTAGATGGCTGCCAGGTCACAGGATGCTGACATATTGCATCAATAAACATAAAATTAACGTTTTTGTTTATTGTTTTATGTCAAATAATCTCTGTAAACTGTAGAATTCCAAAATGTTATGATTACACAAACCAGTTTTTGCTCCAAAACACTGATCAAAGGGGCTTACTATACTATACTTATAATCTCGACCTTATAACCTCAAGTTTTTTATCAAAATACAATTACTTCAAATTCTCACAGAAAATCTCTGTTTTCTCTATAACAGAAAACAGAAGTTCTATAGCTTTACAAAATCTGAGGAATCTTGAAAACATTATGCCAACTCTTAATTATCTACATGCTAAAGATTAACTAAAAACTCACTGGCAGAAAAAAAGATTGAAACTAGGTAGTTAAATTCAACTAAAAAATGAAAATTTCTTCTTCAAACACTTTTGAAAATTTTGAAATACTTTATTATCAGAAAAGTCAAAATGTATAAAAACATGAAATTTAAACTTATGATGGGAGCTTTCTTGAATAGATTTCTAGATTAAAATAATAAAAAACACACAAGCTCTAATAACTTTACAACTGAATCTGCATGGGAGAAAAACACTTTATTTAAAGATGAGGATAGACTACATTTTTCACTTTTTGGAGGTTCTTCCCTGTTTCTTTCAGGACTTTGATATAGTTAGCAAATTACTCTTGCAAGATAATTCAATGGTATCTATTGTTAAATAACCTAGAAAATATTAGTAGTTTATTTCTTTCACAAGGTAGAACAAAGGCCTTTATAAATGACACCATTATATTATGAATGCTATGCTAAATAGCAAAGTCAATGATTTGTGTAATCATAGTAGTTTCACAGTCATCTCAAAGTAACATGCATATTTTCATGCAAAATTTAGCAGGCAAAAGACAAATTCCAGTCAATATCTATATGGTAAAGAGATTTCAAAAGTCCCACTATACTAAAAGCAAAAATAATAACTATAAAAGCAGATGGCAATGGTTCTAATACTAATTAATACTACATTAAGATGCTATGACAATAAAATAAAAGACCAAAATGACAGTGAAAGGGAAAAAAGAAAAACAACTTTTTCTGTGCAAACAGACCCAATTATCTCCCTTTTGCCTGGGATTCAAACTATTAACAATTTAATTTTCATCCCAAGGAAAATATACACAAGCAATCAAATAAGCCAATCCAAAAAATTGTTCATTATTTGTTCATTACAAAGTTCTCTCATACGACCATAGATAAAAACATTCCTTTGTTCCTAAGTTTTAGTTTTATTTACTTATTTTTTAGTATGCTGTCAACAATAAAAACAGCAAAGAAAGCAAGAAGTTTTTTTGGTTTGTTTGTTTTGTTTTGTTTTTCTTTTCTGCACCTTAAGAAATGCTACATTAACCCTTGAAATGCCCTATCCTTTTATTATGTTCTGTTTTAATGAGTGACAAAGAGCAAACGAAGACCAAATGAGCAGGTTAAAAGGCAGGCTCCACAATCTCAGTACCTTATCACTATGGCTATGTTCTTCGTTAAGGGTTGTGCTACTACACGTATCTACCCCAGAGTCCTTAATCTGAGGCTCAGACCATTCCAAATCCTCTTCCAAAGAGTGGCCACCAAAGTACATCATTTTCTTTTGTCTCTCAGACCTGGTGTTAGAGTCCGACAAAACTGCCTGCTCACTAGTTTTTCTTTTTCCCTTTTGACTGTCCCCTACAGGCGTGGGATTAAAAAAAAAAAAAAAGATACAAAAAGAAAACATGCAAAGGTGTAAATAAAAAGGAAAAGTGAAATGATAACAAAAATTAAATAGTAAGGCTCCACATGTCTCACCAAAGACATTGGGGATGCCTCACTGCTATGCCAAGACGTATGATCCAACCAGTTGTAATCCATGTCTCCTGTGAGTCAGACAAAAGAGTGCAGTAAAGGAGACAGCGAAAGAAAGGACAGAGACATTATAAACATTTTAAATTGTGTGATCCTGTCTGGTTTCAAGAATTTTGTCTGTAACACTCATACATATATATGCATATATGTATATGTATCAAAAGAAAGCTGATTCCAAGTGAGTAAAATATAGAATGCAGAATAATAAGGTATATGCCCTCTAAACAGATGCTACAAAAGAAAAGTCCTGCAAGAAGGGAAGAGGCTAATAATAAACAGGAATAGAAACAAACAAACAAACAAAAAAACCACTGTATATGTTGAAAAAGAAAAAGACTAGCACCTACATCTCTAAATTATTCTATTCTTCTTTTATAGTAATGTAAAGACACAAGTTTGAGGAACATTCAAAAATTAAACTGTGGTTTTCCAATAACCACTACTTTAATTAAAAACTGAGTAATCAAACATGTTGTTCCTGGAATACAGTATTATATGCTATATAATGCTGAAATCTCCTAAGATATTTGGGTGGGTTACCAAAAAACTGTTTACACAGATTAATTTTGTATGAAATGACAAATAGAGGAACTCAATTTCTGCTAGTAAAAATAAAATGAAACTTACTTAAATATCATGAATTATTTAATATTACTTTAAAATAATTTTTCAACTTTTTTCAGAAATCACATGCTTATTAAAAGTAAATTTAAAATTTTGTCAGACATTATGTGATAGGCAACTAAGAATGTATGTTCATTTCCCAAACTTACATACTTCTTCTTTGTTTATAGTTGAAAGAAACACTTCTTTTAGTATGTATGTGCACATCTATTTTTTAATTCACATTATGCTTTCATTTATTAAGAAATACTAACTCAGTACTTTCTATTTGCTATGTATTGTGCTAAGCCCTAAGGGCTAAAACATGCAGAGTGGGGGTAAACACAATAAATAATCCGCATCATATAAAATAACACAAAACACTATTTTGGATTTGGAGGTCAGCAAACACCTCTAAGTAATTATGTTTAAAAGAAGAACCCAAAGATGTTAGAAGACAGACAGATGAAAAGTGGAGAAAAGTGCTTTCCAGGAAGAGGTAACATACATAGTACCAAAAAAAACCAACTAAAAGAATGCCAAGGTATCTGAACCAAAAGAATGAAAGAGAATATAGTGCTGAATGAAACTGGTGAGGCACCATAGACCAGCTTCAATAGGTTTCTTTTTGACACATTAAAGATTACAAATTTCAACCACTAAAAGACTTTAAGTAAAATGGTGAAATGATCTAACATTTTTAAAAAATGAATCTAAGTATTATATTACAACTGAGTTGGAAGACATCAAGAGTTAAAAGGCATTTTCAATAATTCTTGGGAAAGGTACATATAGCTTGAACAAAGCTAACAGATATAGAAGGAAAAGAGGAAATTGAGAAATATTTTTGATGCAGAAATTACAGTGTAAAGAAATAATGAAGAATCAAGGTTAACCCCCAGGTTTCTGGCATTAACAACTGAATGAAAGAAAAGAATTTATGAGATGAAGAAGACTGTAGGAATAGTACTTTTGTTAAGGAAGGAGAAAAAGGAAAGTATTCTATTCATACACTTTGAGATGCCATTGACTGTAAAAGTCATAAATTTCCAATTACTAAAATGATAAAAAATACTCATCTTAGAATTTATTAAATATGGTAGTTGACTTCAGTGTATTATTTGAAATAAGTGTGCATAAGAAAAAGCAACTGGTCAAACTATAATAAAATTTAGATGTTTTGATCCTTAGGCATAAATCAGGAATTATTAGCATAAAGACAAAAATGAGTGAGATCATTTAGGAACAGAGGGTAAAATAAGATATGAAAGGACTAAGATTGAAGTCTAACATTTAGAAATTGATTTGAGAGGAAAATACAAAGATCGAGAAAGAGAATACAGAGGCCTGGCAGGGATGTATGCCTATAGTAGCATTCTGGGAGCCCAGAGCAGGACGATTCTTGAGGCCCGGAATTCAAGACAGACCTGGGGTGGCACCTATGGCTCAAAGGAGTAGGGTGCAGCCCCACATGCTGGAGGTGGCGGGTTCAAACCCAGTCCTGGCCAAAAACTGCAAAAAAAAAAGACAGACCTGAACAAGAGCAAGACCCTATCCCTACAAAAAATAGAAAAAATTAGCTGGACGAGGTAGTACACATTTGTAGTCACAGGTACTCAAGAGGTTGAGGCAGGAGAATCGCTTGAGCCCAGGAATTTGAGGCTGCAGTGAGCTATCCTGATGCCACTGTACTCTGGCCTGGGCAACAGAGAGAGACTCTGTCTCAAAAAAAGGAAGAAAGAACCACAAAGAGAAAATAAGGTAGGCAGAAGGGAATAAAGAAATACCTCCAAATCACTGAAGAGAATTTTCAAAAAAACAGGAGGGAAAAAATATATACTGAATGATTTCTACAAATAAAAAAGCTGAAAAAGTGTGCATTTGATTTAGGAAGCAAAATCACTCAGAATGAAAAAAAGAGTATTCTAGATAGAATAATGAAAACTGAAACCAGATTGAAAGTAACTGAAGAACAAAAAGCAGATAAGAAAAGCAGGTAAAGACAAAAATGAATGTAGACAAATGGTTCTCAAAGTGAAATCTACAAAATAGTATCATCAGAATCACCTGGGAACAAGTTGGAAATGCAGACAGTTGGGTGCCACCATAGACCTAATGAATCAAAAATTCTGTTGGTGGGACCTAGCAATCTATGTTTTAACAAGCCATCCCGGTGATTATGATCTCACTAATGTTAGAGTTACTGGATACAACTCTTTTAAGAAGTTCATTTATGAAGGAGGATGAAACTCTATTGTCCAAAACACATAAAATGCAATTTGTAGAAAGAACTTCATCCTTTAAGATGTGACTAGAGTTTCCAAACATTTTCATGCCACAAATACACTTACAATATTTTATATGAAATAGAAAAGCAAATGGATGAGCTCAACCAAAGTATGAGGAAGACAAATAAATGACTCAAAGAACCTTAAAACAGAATAATGGAAATTACCAAATCTGAAAAAGTGACAAAAAATAGATGAAAAGATAAAATAAAATGAACACTAGGGTAAATAGAGATGAGCAGCTCAGGGGGTATTTATGCTCATGCCTGGTTGGCAGTCAAAAAAACAAGAGTATTTGTGTCTCAGAAAATGTGCAACCCTTTCAAAATACATTACTGATCCACAATAAAGCTTTGAAAAATCTGGGAATCAGAGAAAAAAATAGCATAGAGCCAGTAAATTAAAATTCTTAACTGGTTTATGTGAAGGGAGGAGAATTCAGCTATCTTCTCTCCCTATGCTTATAACCTATTGGAAAAGCAGACATGTAGTTCCATTATTGTAAACAAAGGAAATGATCTGTTTAACCATTTGAAGCTAAAGTAAAACCATCTGATTGACAAAAATGAAGATGTCATATATAAAAGGCACTAAGTAAATAGTTGCTGGATAAGGAAAAATTAGTGTTACTGTAAGAATTAAATAAGATATTGAATGGTAATAATAGAGTTCTCTTAGTATAGAAATAATAATACCTATCATTTAATATTCTTATTTTGTGTAGCTTCAAAGGACAGAGCCAAGATAATAAGATATCTTTCTTTATAACAGTACAAAAATTTATTGCTAGGCTTTCTAATTTTAGCATAAGAACTAGAAGACACAAAAAGAACCAGATGGAAATATTAGAACTGAAAAGTAACTGAAATAGAAAAGCAAAGGGATGGGCTCAACCAAAGTACAAGGAAGACAGATAAATAACTCAATGAACCTTAACACAGAGTAACAGAAATTACCAAATCTGAAAAAGTGACAGAAAATAGACTAAAAGATAAAATAAAAAGAACAGAACCTCAGGAATATGAGGGACTATAACAAAAGGTCTAAAAACCACATCATAGTTAAGATAATTCCATTATAATGTAACAAGGGAAATAAAGAAACTTACAAGATGTAAAGTTAAGATTCCTGTACTTCACTATAACTAGTTAAATGTCAACACCAGTAGAGTATAATTAAGTTATAAACATGTAACATATTATCCAGAACAGCCATTAATCACCTCTAAAACACAAAGAAACAAAAACTACAAAAAGAGATAACACTCACAAAACAATATAGGTAAATCAAAATGCAATTTTAAGAAATGTACAAATAAAAAAATAAAAATTAACGTACAAATAATCCACAGGAAGGCAAGGAAAAAGAAATAGAGAAATGGGTTAGCCACCTGTAGCTCAGTGGCTAGGGCACCAGCCACATGTGATACACGAGAGCTGGCAGGTTCAAACCCAGCCCAGGCCTGCCAAAAACTAGCCAGGCATTGTGACGGGTGCCTGTCATCTCAGCTACTTGGGAGACTGAAGCAAGAGAATTGCTTAAGCCCAAGAGTTTAAGGTTACTGTGAGCTGTGGTGACACCACGGCACTCTACAGAGGGTGACATAATGAGACTCTGTCTCAAAAAAAAAAAAAGAAAGGAAGAAATAAAGAAATAGAGAAATGTAAAACAAAAGGAACAAACATAAAATAAATAAAATGGCAAACAACAATAGAACTGCAGACCAGTATCTCACATTAAATATAGGTACAGAAATTCTTAACAAAATATTAGCAAATAGAATTCAGCAATTCTATTTATTGCTAATTACTAATTTTATTATTAATCTATATTAATAAAAATAATTATACACTATGAATAATAAACAGGAGCTTATTCCTGGTATGCAAGAATGGTCAAATATCTGAAAAATCAATGAAATCCACCACATTAACAAGTTAAAGGAGAAAAATCATATAATCTTATCTAGTAATCACTGATACAAAAAAGCATTTATTTTTAAAAAAAAAAGCTCAGAAAATAATGACTAGAGGGGAACTTGGTCAAATTAATAAAGGACAATAACAAACCTACAGCTAAGATCATATTTAATGGTGAAAGACGAAATGATTTTAGGAACAGAAATTTCACTAATGAAGATACCTTTATTTGCAATAAACAAAAAGTAGAAACAACCATGTTCTTCAATAGGTAAATAATTTAAAAAATAGTGGTATATACATACCATAGAATGCAACCTAGAAACAAAAAGGAAAAACTATTAATCTGTTCAACATGAATTGATCTCAAGGACATTATGATGAATGGGAGGGGAAAAAAATCTCAATATGTCACATGCTGTTTGATTTTTTTTTTTATATACGAGGTCTGACAATTAAGTTCACAAACTTATTCTAGGGAAAAGTGCTACATACCTCCTTGCTGAATATCCCTTCAGTCACCTTTGAAGTACTCCCCTGGGGAAGCAATGCACTGATGCCAGCACCTAGTGTACCCTTCAAAGCAATTTTGGAGCTGTTTTTCTAAAATGGCCATCAGACCTGTCATCATAACATCCTTGGTCTCCTGAATGTCATCAAAATATCTTCCTTTCAATTATTCTCTTTATTTTTAGGTAAAGAAAAAAGTCGATGGGGGCCAGATCGGATGAGCAGGGAGTGTGTTACAATACAGTTATTCATTCATTGGCTAAAAACTCCCCTCAAAGACAGTGCTATTTAAACTGGTGCACTGTCATAATTCAAGAGCCATGAATTGCTGGTGAAAAGTTCAGGTTATTTTCTTCTAACTTTCATGCAGCATTTTCAGCACTTGTGCTAGGTTAGATAGTTAGATATAAGCAGGGTGGATGGTGAATGCAGATAGGCTATTTTAGAATGGCTTGGATCAGACTGCCCTGAGTTGTTATGGGAACAGGGCTAATCAAGAATCTCACAGGTGCAAAACATTGCAAGTGGGTTTTGGGGGGGAGCTGATTGTTTTAGGGGACTAATTAATGTCCCAAGGATTTTCTACTTTCTGACATGGACAGACAAATGGGATTGTTTTGGGCAAAGCCTGCTTAGGAACCTAAGCAAGAAAGAAAAAGATGATGCGTCAAGAGGTCTCTAAGGACTGACCAATCAGAAAGAAGCAGAGAAACCACAAAGTAGAAATATTGGTAAGGTCTTGACAGAGGGTCTTTTGGAGTATGCACACAGTTGAGGTAATAGTGTCTTAAAATGAACTACCCTCCTTAACATAGTAACAATCAACACTCACCAGAGAATCATGACAGTTTACAAATACCATAGCAACCCTCAAAATTGCCTTCCAAGGATAGCAAAGGGGAGGGTTCCCAATTCTAGGAATTCTCCACCCTTTCCCAAGAAAATCCAAGAATATTCCACCCTCCATTTAACATAAAATTAAGGAATCAGCATAATTCCTTAATTATGGAACTAATAATTCCATAATTAATTTACCACTCTATGGGATAATCTATTCTTTCTTTGTTATGTACTATGCTTTAATCTTTAATAAAACTTTGGCACTTTGCCTATTTATACCTGCTTGCTCTGCTCATTCATTCCATCAACTCAGTACCCGGAACCTTCTTCAGTACTGGGAATCAAGAACCTGGGAACACAGGGACCTAAATCTGGTTCCTCAACACCTAAAGCTTCCAAATAATAAACTTAGTTAACTGTTTGTCCAGTTGGTAGAAATTCATATTGAACAATCCATCTAATATGAAAAAAGCTTAGCAACATCATTTTGACTCTTGATTTGGACTGACAGACTTTTTTGATTGTGGAGAATTGGCTGACTTCCATTATGAACTTTGATGCTTTGTTTCAGGGTCATACATAGTATTGGTACATCCATGATGCATCAACAATGGTAACATGGCCCAAAACATCATCTTGCCTCCCCAAAAGGTCATGGAAAATTTCAACTCTCCTTTGCTTTTGTACATCAGTGAGCTCCTTTGGGGCCATTTTTTCACACAACTTTCACATGCCAAGATGCATTTAAGATTTTCCTAGCTGCTTCTATATTGATGTTTACTTGATCTGCTATGCTTCTCAGTCAGCTGATGATTTTCACATGCAATTTTATAATTTTTTGCAATGTTTTCATCAGTTCTGCTTATTATTGGCCACCCTCATCTCTCTTCATCACTGATGCTTTCTTTCTCCTCAGAAAAACATTTAATCCACCTGCATACTGCTGTTTTCTTCATGGTGTTACCCTCATAAACTTGGATTAACATGTCCCTGATTTCACTTCCACTCTTGCCAAGATTAGCAAGGAAATTAATGCTTATTTGTTGCTTTAATTCAAGCTCTGACATTTTTGCAATGGCATGCAAAAATACACAACAACAATAATGAACACCACTCAGCAGGACACCACTACATGTCAATATGACCACAACTGTGAGACACTTTTATACCAAGTTTATGAAACCTTGGCAAGTTGTTCATACAGTGCTGCCAATGAAAGTGCACAGTGGCAAGTTTACAAACTTAATTGTCAGACCTCATAACATTCTCTAAGTGACAAAATTATAGAAATAAAAAACAAATCAGTGGTTAGCAAATATTAGGGATGGTGGTAGGATATTGCTATAAAGAGATAGCATAAGAAAGATCTTTGTGGTAGGAGAGAATTCTATGTCTTTAAAGAAGTGGTAGTTGTATGAATGTGATAAGACGTCCTAGAACTGAAAACACATATTGGTCCAATGTCAGGTTCCTGGTTTTGATATTGTACTATAGCTCTGCAAGTTAAAACAACTAGATGTAGTACAACAGCTAGATAATATACACATGAGATCTCTATCTCAAAAACTTCCTGAAAATCTATAATTATTCCAAAGTAAATAGTTAGAAATATTGTTTTGCTGCCTTAATAGACAGTTATCAACCTTATCAAAGGAGGTGTTCCAAGAAAAAGAAAAAGCACTACTTCCCAGCATGATGTAGAAAAGATGTATTTTTCAGTTAGGAAGTTATACTAAAAGTACACTAATCCTTTGTAACTCTAATATTTAACCCATCAATGAAAACATATTTAAATATGAGGACCTGGTTAAAATTAACCAAAGATTTAGACCTTAGATTAAAATTTCTTCCTTTGCTTACCTCTTCTGTAAAATACAGACTAACCAATTGGGTAGGGGAGGTATTCTATACATTAAAAAAAATTTAGATATTCTGTTTCTGTATAGTCAATAAATTAAGGCCAGAGTTTATAAATTTTTATATCATATTTTCCTTAGACTTAAAAATTAAATAATGTAGTTTATAAACTTACTTTTCAACATCCTCAATTTTAACTTAGTCACATTTATAAAGTCACAGCATGTTGTAACATAAAGTTTTATGGGTGAAGCCAGAAAATCGACTGTTAAAAGTATTGACTCCATCCCTTATCAATGTTATAACTGAGCAAGCTGTTTAATACACTCAAGCTTATTTTCTCATCTGTATAAAAAGAGATTAATTCTGATATATCACAGATTGCTGAGTTTAAATAGGATAATAGTAATGAAAGTGCTTTACAAATTGTAGAGTCAAACCAATTTTTTTTTTGTTTGTTTGTTTGTTTTAATTTTTAATTTTATTGAATGGTAACTATGTACATTAATGCACTTCTGGGGTACAGTGTGGGGTTTTCGCATGCAATCTGAAATACTTCCATCAAACTGATCAACACAGCCTTCATGTCATTTTCTCAGTTATAGTTTTA
>CAUYQV010015541.1:0-15050 GCA_963574575.1 Galagoides demidoff | reverse complement strand
TGTCATTGTTGTTTGGCGGGTCTGGGCTGGATTCAAACCCGCCACCTTAGGTGTATGTGGCTGGCGCCCTAGCCACTTGAGCCACAGGCGCCGAGCCCTGGGTATTTTTTTGTTGTAGTTGTTTAGCAGGGCCAGGCCAGGTTCAAACTCGCTACCCTCAGTGTATGTGGCTGGTGCCATAACCACCTTGCTATGGGCACCGAGCCTTTATTTATTCTTGAGACAATCTCACTTTGTGCCCTGGGTAGAGTGCCCTGGCACCATAGCTCAAAGCTACCTCAGACTCCTAGATTCAAGTGATCCTCTTGCCTCAGCTGGGACTGTAGGCACCTGCCACAATTCCCATCCGGTTTTCCTATTTGTATTTTTGATTTTACTTATTTATTTTTTTGAGACCAAATCTCAACTTTGTCACCCTTGGGAGAGTGCTATGGCATCATAGTTCACAGCCATCTCAAACTCTAGGGCCTCAAGTGACCCTTTCGCCTCAGCTTTTCATTTTTAGTGGAGACAGGGTCTTGTGCTTGCTCAGGGTGGTCTTGAACTCATGATTGCTGGCAATCCACCTGTCCCAGAGTGCTAGGATTATAGGTGTGAGCCACTGTACCCAGCCTAGTTTTTCTATTTTTAGTAGATGCAAGGGGTCTTGCTCTTGCTCAGGCTGATGTCAAACTTCTAAGTTCAAGCAATCCATCCACCTTGGCCTCCCAGAGTGCTAGGATTACAGGCATGAGCCACAGTGCCTGATTTGGGGAAACATTTTAAATAAAATAATATTATGTCCTGTATTGGACTTTAAGCTATTTCAACTTTTTTTCCTTTTTTTTGGAGACAGGGTCTCACTATGTCACTCTCAATAGAGTGTGGTGGCATCATAGCTCACAGCAACTCCAAACTCTTGGGCTTAAGTGATTTTCTTGCCTCAGCCTCCCAAGTAGCTTGGACTCCACTGCCGGCCACTGTGCCCAGCTATTTTTTTATTGTAGTTGTCATTGTTTATAAAGCCCAGGCTGGATTTGAACCCACCAGCCCCTGTATATGTGGCTGGTGCCCTAACCACTGAGGTATGGGCGACAAGCCAGCTCATTTTATATTATTTTATTTCATTTTTATTTTTGAGACAGAGTCTCACTCTGTAGCCCTGGTTAGAGTGCCATGGCATCACTATAGCTCACAGCAACCTCAGTCTCTTGTGCTTAAGCCATCTTCTTGCGTCAGCCTCCCAAGTATCTGGGCCTATAGGTGCCTGCCATGATATCTGGCTATTTTTTCTATTTTTAGTAGATATAAGGGGTCTCACTCTTGCTCAGGCTGGTCTTGAACTTGTGAGCTCAAGCAGTCCACCCACCTTGGCCTTGTAAGGTACTAGGATTACAGGCATGAGCCACCACTCCTGGTCTATTCAGCTCATTTTAGATAGTTAACAGGCCCTTTGTCCATGAGAATGGAAAAGCCACAATATTCAGAATAAAGCCTTTGTTCCACAGTTGTGGGTCTGAAGTCCATCAAGAGAATTCAGTGCTCTTGTCAATTAGTCAATCCTGAAAGTTAATTTCAGGTTCCACTCTTGTCTGGGCTGCTATGTTACCATTGGGAGACTATGATATACCATCTCACCCTTAATGTCTTTTCTAGTCAACGATGAATCTGGTCGAGATTCTGAAGTGAGTGCCAGGGAGCACATGGGTTCCGGCAGCTCCCTCCAGTCCCGGGAGGAGAAGCAAGAGCCTGTTGTGGTGCGGCCCTATCCACAGGTGCAGATGCTGCCTACACACCATACTGTCTCTTCAGCCACACCTGTTGCAGTGACAGCTCCGCCAGCACACCTGACGCCAGCAGTGCCACTTTCATTTTCGGAGGGACTTATGAAGGTAATGGGAGGTTTAAAATTCCACACTGAACCACAGCTCAAGGCTAGATAATATTTGTAACAATTTTCCCAAAATGTTAGGCTGTATCCTAGGACCATACTTAATTTTTTTGTTTTGACCTGTGACAAGTTTATTTCCTTTTTGTAACTCCAAAATCTGCTGTTCTGCAGTGCGTAGTCTTGTGCTGCTGGGCAGTTGGCATCACAGGGTATTTTCAGATACCCATTGTGACATTAATTAATATTCAACTTATAGACATGCTAAGTTAGTTTCTATCTTAAAGTAGCACTAATCGCCAATGTTTATTTTAATAACTGACTAATTTGGGGCTATCTGAGAATATCACCTATGTATTATATTGTGGTTATGTTTCAGTTACTGGGAGTTTTGTTTCCTTCTACCCGAACTTGAGAGGGAAGCATCATTTAGAAGAAAGGGTACAGGCTGTGAGCCATTCAGCATTGGCTTTTATTCCCAGTTATAATTTTACTGTGTGTGACTTTGAGCAAGTCATTTAACTTTGCTTTGAACATTTTTTCATCTGTGAAGTGGGAATGCTAATACTTCCATGAAAAGGTTATGATGCTAATAGATAAAGTATATAAAGCTTATGATAGCTTTCCTGGCGCTTACTGGGTTTGATTTGTGTATTCTTAATTGTAGAGTGAGTGATGTGTCTCATGGTTTTCTTTTTGCAGCCACCCCCGAAGCCCACCATGCCTAGCCGTCCCATTGCTCCTGCTCCACCTTCTACCTTGTCTCTTCCCCCCAAAGTTCCAGGGCAGGTTACTGTCACCATGGAGAGTAACATCCCTCAAGCTTCAGCCATTCCTGTGGCAACAATCAGTGGACAACAGGTTTTTTTCCTCTTAATTTGCTGACTTTCAAGCTGAGATGCCAAACTAGTGATCATTATTTATTGAAGCCAGTCATACATTAGGCACTGTACTGAAAAAACTAAACTATCACTGATATCTATAAGGGGAAGATTGTAGGTTTGAGAGAGAAGAATAGCTGAAGGGAGTGGAGGCCAGTGTTCACAGTGGTCAATCATACTGGATCTCATTGAGCGTCTGCTGTATCCAGATGCTGCCCGCAGCCTGAGACAGAACTCAGGATGGAGCGCTCCATGCTCTGAGGACTCAGCCCAGCTTATCTTTGGATTTAGGTAGATAACCCTGATGGGTTGAGAACACCTTCCTAGCAGTAGTGGTAGACTTTGCTTCTGTTTTTTCTCCATGGAGAGCATATGTGTATTTCTTGGGATGCTGGTGGTTTCCCCAAGCAGCTATCTAGTTGTGAACATTTATTTTCGAGTCTCCAGTTTTTACTTAAATTTTAGTTTTGAAAATTTGTCATCCTCCACTATGTGTATTTGATTTATGAAATATTTTAAATTCTTTATATAAAAAGCTAAATCTCAAAACTCTTTTCCTTCATATTTTCAAGAAAATTTGACGTTCCAGAAAGGTACACTGTGTTACTTTCTTTCTGTCATATTGCTAACAACTTCCAAAAGTATGGGAAGCCCTCCCTGAGAAGCGCTGATTCAGAGGGCTGGGAGAATATGAGGGGGGAGCTGAAGGACTGATAGGGGGAGAACCTGGGGGATGCTAACTGACATTGACTTAGAAATCCTGTACAGCTTAAAGGATGGGTGGATGCAGTGGCATGTGAAGGAAGTAGTGAGCATGGGGAAAAAAAGCATTTGGACATGTCAGAGAAAAGTGTGAAAGGCTGATATTGCAGACGAGAATTTCTAAAAGTAGACCCCAAATGTCTTGTGTTACTAGGCTAGGCTATAGTAGTGAGGTGGGCCTGGAGCAGTCACTGCTCATATGCCTGTTGGCATGAGCCGTTATACAGTATGGTGTATAAAAAACCCAATTTCCCTTGAGGTACTCACTATCTAAAAGGAACAACTTGACCCACATTTTGAGGCAGCTTCTTTCCTAGAAGCAACAACTAAGACTAAGCACAAGGAAATACCCTTATCTCCTGTTTCATCAGGGACATCCCAGTAACCTGCATCACATCATGACCACAAACGTGCAGATGTCCATCATCCGCAGCAATGCCCCCGGGCCCCCTCTGCACATCGGAGCTTCTCATTTACCTCGAGGTAAACATGGCACGTTTTGTTCAGACTCTCAAAATGTAATGGCAGATATACATTTGGGATATGGTAAAACAGAATGGATTCAGATCAGCTTATGAAAGTTCCAGAACAACCTGTAGACCTATGAACCTATTTTCTTTAAAAAGCAAATAAAAAATGTCAGGATAGTAGAAATAAACCTAGAGTAATACACGTTCTTAGCATAGTCTACAATGTGCTTATTATAGTTGCATTACAACAAGTGTGTGTGTAAAGTTAAAGCCATTCAGATTTTTAGTATGACCTAAAAATTATATGGAGGAACTCCTTAAAACTTTAATAGTCAAAACATCATCTTGATTTTTAATAAACTACA
Source organism: Galagoides demidoff (assembly GCA_963574575.1). Lineage (NCBI taxonomy): Eukaryota > Metazoa > Chordata > Mammalia > Primates > Galagidae > Galagoides > Galagoides demidoff. Next base: position 10,705 of record CAUYQV010015541.1, on the reverse strand, counting down.
AATATTAATACTGAATCTAGTGATAATGGTTACTCATTTTTTTTTTAATTTACATAGCAGTAAGCTGTTTGATTTTGTGAGACAGGGACTCACTATGTTGCCCAGGCTGGAATGAAACTCCTGGGCTCAAGTGATCTTCCTGCCTTAGCCTCCTGAGTAGTTGAAACTATAGGTGTGTACCAGTGCACTCAATAATTTATTTTTATAATTAGTTCCAATAGGTTGTAAGGTAATAAATTTAATGAGCTTTGACCAGAGCTTGTTAAGTATATGAAACAGTTGAAGATTATTGGCAAAATCAAGTTAACAAACAAAACCAGGTTTACTTGGCCATAGCATGATTCAGTGGTTCCCAAAGTGTGGACCCTTTTAGGGGATCTGCAGGGTAAAAATTATTTCCATGCAAACATTAAGGCACTATTTGTCCTTGTCACAGTGTTAACCTCTGCACTGATGGTGCAAAGGCAGTGTTGACGAAAGTGCTTGAGCCCTGGCCGATGGAGGCAGCAGCACCATGTTGTGCTCTCATTGTGTGCTTCCCCAGCACCACATGCAGTTAAGTAAAAACAAGAACAGCTAGTTTCATTGAATACCGTCTTTGAAGAATCCGTATAAATTACTGTTATTACATCTCTTAAGTACATTCTTTCTTAATTTCCTGTGTGATGAAATGAGAAGTCCACATAACATACTTCAGCTGAATACTGACATTGTATCTGAATTTTAGAGATTATTTTGATTACTTTCCTAGGGAATATCATTGTGAGCCCACTGGTCATGCCTGTAATTCCAGCACTTGGAAGGCTGAGATGGGTGGATTGCCTGAGTCCACAGATTCAAGACCAGCCTGAGCAAGAGCAAGACCCTGCCTGTCTCAAAAAAAAAAAAAAAAAAAAAAAAAGCTGGGTGTTGTGGCGAGCGCCTGTACTCCCAGGTACTCGGGAGGCTAAGGCAAGAGAATCACTTGAGCCCAGGAGTTTGAGGTTGCTGTGAGCAGTGATGCCATGGCACCCTACTGAGGGTAACAAAGTGAGACCCTGTTACCAAAAACAACAAAACAAAAAACACCTTTTTTCAGGTGCAGCAGCTGCTGCTGTGATGTCCAGTTCTAAAGTAACCACAGTCCTGAGGCCTACTTCGCAGCTGCCAAATGCTGCTACAGCTCAACCAGCAGTTCAGCACATCATTCACCAACCAATTCAGGTAGGTCAAGTGTGGGGGGCTCAGCCAGCAAGTATAAAGTCCCTAATCAGTTATTCACTCTGCCAGGCACTAGGAGAGTCCTTGATCTCAGGGGCTTTCACTGTTACCAAGACATTGGAAGTTTGAGAGATACCCAACATTGTATGGCAGATTGTAAGAATGTGGACAAGTAGTGAGGGAAAGCTTTGTGTTAGGATGGGTGTGGTAATGAGGATTTGGAAAAGAACATGAGGAGGGCATGGCATGAACGATGACAAGGAAGAGAGTGTGGTTGTAGACAGTGATTAGTGAAGGCTAGCTAGGACTGAAAAGGATTTTAATTTGTATGGGGTTGGTCTATGACCCCCTAAAAGTTGTATGCACATTATGCATGTATATCTATGCTTTTCCAGAAAGTTGGTGCCTGCCTTTTAACTTTAATTGAAGGAAGTATATGATCTAAGTAATACTGAAGTATTAGTAGGAAATAATTGTGGTAGCTGCAAACTGAGGACTGCAGGATATGGAGAATAAATGTGATTTGTTGACAGTAGGGTTCCTGAGGGTTGTTTTTTTTTTAAACACAGTGTCTTTGTGTATGATTGAAGAGATGTCTTTTTTTTTTTTTTTTGGAGACAAAGTCTCAAACTGTCACCTGGGATGGAGTGCTATGGCGTAACTACTCACAGCGACCTCAAACTCTTAGGCTTAAGCCATCTTCTTGCCTCACCCTCCCAAGTAGCTGGGACTACAGGCCCCTGCCACAACGCCCAGCTATTTTTTGGTTGCAGCCATCATTGTTGTTTGGCGGGCCCAGGCTGAATCAAACCCGCTAGCTCTGGTGTATGGCTGGCGCCCTAGCTGCTTGAGTTACAGGCACCGAGCCAGAGATGTCTAAAAAGATAAGATTAATCTAGCTTAATTATATACAGGAGGTGGAAATTCAAATACTGGCAGAGGTCAGACAGGTAATATGTGTGACACAGCTGATTTAAGATAATAAAGAATCTTGATTAGGACAATGGGTAATAACATGTGCAGCCCATAGCTTTCCAGTTAAATAAAGACCTTACTGGCCAACAAAACATAATAGGAGGCTGATTAGGCCCCAAGGAGTATATATGACAACTCCGTAGTGAAGAAGATGGTATAGTAAACCTAATGAGACACACAGCTGTGCAGAGTAGGAACTGTAGGTAAAGGGCTGCAGGTGAAGAGCAAGGATGAAGACTGGGTAGAGCTTAGTGACTTCACTGTATCTATGAGGGTCAAGAAAGAGAGAAGAATCAGAAAAACTAGGTGATTGGACAAGTGGATGAAGCCCCATGTGGGGCTTTTGTCAGGTGAAGATTGCAAATGCAGATACGAGGTGCTCTCCGTCCACGTGCAAACACCCAGATAGCATCTGGCACCCTGAGTCAGGAAAGAACACTGGGACCCTGGGTATTTACCTTTTGCCCACTGTCATAGATGGCTTGAGAGCCAGCAGCTCCATCCAGTAGCTGAGTAGGCCCTCTGTGGAAGGCACTGGGGTGTGTGGTCATATAAATATGTGCACCAGGACCAGCGGCGGGTCTATAGGAACTCTAGGTCTCTGAAGGGTTAGATCTCAGTTTGTACTAATAGGTTGGAATTTTGACTTGCAGTGATATTTGCAAAGGAAAGACTCATGTACTATCCTACCAAAATAGGATTTTTTAATAATTCTAACTTTGAGTCTTACAGATTCCTATATAAAAGGAGAATTCTTTAATCAGAATGGTGAGAATTCAGTTTGGGCAGAAAAATACTTATCTAGAGGCCTAAGGTTCAAATGATACTATTAGGGTTGGCTAACTATATTTTATTTTGCTTCTTATTTAAATGAAATATTCTTTCTTTCTTTTGGTAGTCTCGTCCACCTGTGACCACCTCCAATGCCATCCCTCCTGCCGTGGTGGCAACTGTGTCAGCCACCAGAGCTCAGTCTCCAGTCATCACCACGACAGCAGCACATGCTACTGACTCAGCACTGAGGTATATTTGGGGGTATGGAGATTGAGCTATCCTGCCACCTTCCCTCCTTTTTTCCTTTCCTTCTTTCATTTGTTCATTTAACTCAGTATTTGTTGAGGGCTTTTTAATGAGCTATTTAGAGTCGGTGCCTATGTTCAGTGGTTAGGGTGCCAGCCACATATACCAGGGCTGGCAGGTTCAAAACTGGCCCAGGCCTGCTAAACAACAATAACAACTACAGCAACAAAAAGTAATTGGGCATATAGTCCTAGTTACTTGGGAGGCTGAGGCAAGAGAATCACTTAAGCCAAAGAGTTTGAGGTTGCTATGAGCTGTGGTGCCAGGACACTCTACTGAGGGTAAAACTCTGTCTGAGATAGGCTGAGGCAAGTGAATCACTGAAGCCCAAGAGTTTGAGGTTGCTGTGAGCTGTGACGCCAGGACACTCCACTGAAGGTGAAACTCTGCCTGAGATAGGCTGAGATAGTCTGAGGCAAGAGAATCACTTAAGCCCAAGAGTTTAAAGTTGCTATGAGCTGTGACGCCAGGAAACTACTGAGATAGTGAAACTCTATCTCAAATAAATACGTAAATAATAAATAAATAAAATAAAAATAATGAACTATGTAATGTTGTGCATACTGCAGCTAAAGCAATGACCAAAGAAATTCTCGTCCTCATAGAGCAGGGGTCCTCAAACTTTTCAAACAGGGGGCCAGTTCACCGTCCCTTAGACCATTGGAGGGCCGGACTGCAGGCCCCGGGATGAGTCGGCTGATAGGCAGGACAGGCAGTGGTGGCAAAAACACCTGGCAGGCCAGAATAATGTCTTTTTTTTTTTTTTTTTTCTGAGACGGAGCCTCAAGCTATCCCCCTGGGTAGAGTGCCATGGCATCACAGCTCATAGCAACCTCCAACTCCTGGGCTCAAGCGAGTCTCCCGCCTCAGCCTCCCAAGCAGCTGGGACCACAGGTGCCCGCCACAACACCCGGCCATTCCTTGGTTGTAGCCATCATTGTTGTTTGGCGGGCCTGGGCTAGGGACTCGAACCCGCCACCCTAGGTGTACGTGGCTGTCGCCTTAGCCAATTGAGCCACAGGCGCCGAGCCCGGAATAATGTCTTAAACGCGGGTTGCATGTGGCCCCCAGGCCATAGTTTGAGGACACCTGTCATAGAGCTTCTATTTTAGGGACTAGAGACAAAAATCTATAAATAACATATATATAGCTATTTATATATCAATTGATTGATTGAGATAGTGTCTCACTGTGTTGCCCAGGTTGGAGTACGGTGGTGTCATCATAGCTAATTGCAAACTCAAACTCCTGGGCTCAAGCAGTCTTCTTTCCTCAGCCTCCTAAGTAGCTGGGACTAGAAGTGTCTGCCACCATGCTTTCCTAATTCTTTGTAGAAACAAGGTTCTGCTGTGTTGTTCAGGTTGGTCTTGAATTTCTGGGTTCAAATGATCCCCCCACCTCAGTCTCCTAAACTACTAGGATTACCAATGTGATTTACCACACCTAACTATGTAGCTTTTTAGATGGTAAAAAGTGCTTTGGAGAAAAATTAGGGTAAGGGATTGGTAGTAACAGGTTGGGTGATATAGGGGGCTTACTATTTCATATATTGGGAGATAAGAATACATTTGAATAGAAAATTCAAAGATGTAAGGAAATAAATGACCTATGTGGTTATCAGGGAGAAGAGCGTTGTAGGCAGTGGAGAGAGTAAGTACAAAGACTGAGACAGCTGTGTGTTTGCCACCTGTAAGGAGCAGCAAGGAGACCAATAGTAGGAAAGTGGCAAGAAATTACTTGAGGAGGTAGCATAGTCTCCAGATCATGTAGGCTCTTCTGAACCGCTCTGAGGACTTGGGTTTTGCTGGGGTGTGATGGGAAGCCGTAACAGTTTTTTGAGTAGAGCAGTGGCGTGATTGGAAGTTTGGAATTTTGATCAGCCTGGTTAAAAGATAGAATAGATAGAATAGGCTGTGGGAGGCATAGTTGGAAGTGGAGAGGTTGTGTGGAAAGGGATAACCAGAATATAGGAGAGATGATAAGAGAGATGGAAAAACATGGTTGGATTTTGGGAAGATTTTGAAGATAGAGTTAAGAAAAGTTCTGAGGAATTACATGGGGGTGTAAGCAAAGGAGAGGAGTCAGGATTATGCTAGTAGTAGTTTGTTTGTGTGCACAGCAGGGTAGAGAATAGTGGGAGGTTTGGGAGAGGAAATCTAGGTTTTGGTTTTGAGAATTTTTAAGGTGACAACTTCTGAGCACCCGAGTGGAGGTGGAAGATTGGTTGGTAAATGGGTTTTGTCTCTCCAAGACAGAGAGATCTGAAAGATACAATCCAGAGACAGTGTGGAAGGGGATGATGGTTCTGGGAGAGAAAATGGGTCCCACTGAATAGGGTTCTCAGTGGAGAGCCAAGATCCATTATAGCAGGAAAGGAACGGATATCTTCAGAGAAGAGGTTAGAGGATATGGGATTTTGCTAAAAGTTGTCAGTCCAGTGAGTACAGAGAAAACGTTAGGTGTTTGAAAGAGGGGGGTTACTATAGTACAATTAAGAGATTTAAAGAGCTATACAGGGATAAAGTCTGGTTGGTGAGGAATCATCTTAGAGGCTTTTAATGAGTAATTAGGGATGAAGACATGAGGTGTTTGTCCTCATGATCCAAGCCATATGGTGGGGACAGCAGGAGTGAAGAACCTGCAGCTTTGGGGCCACATGTGGCCTTCTGGATCCTTGACCAAATCCAAATTTTGCAGAAAAAGTCCTTTTTAATAAAGGTATTTGTTCTGGGCTGTAGCTCAGTGGCTAGGGCACAAGCCACACACAACAGAGCTGGCAGGTTTGAATCCAACCCAGGCCTACTAAAGAACAATAACATCTCCAACTAAAAAATAGCTGGGCGTTGTGTTGGGTGCCCATAGTCCCAGCTACTTGGGCGGCTGAAGCAAGAGAATCGCTTAAGCCCAAGAGTTGGAGGTTGCTGTGAGCTGTGATGCAACAGCACTCTACTGAGGGCAACATGGTAAAACTCTGTCTAAGGAAAAAAAAAGGCATTTGTTCTGTGCAGCTTGGATTTGAATGAGAGGCCATACTTGGGGATCTGAAGGGCCCTATGTGGCCTTCAGGCCAGGTTCCCTACCCCTGGGTGGGGATGACCGGAAAGGGACCTTTGGTAATGATGCAAACAAGAAGTGACTCATTGAAGAAAAGCAACATAAGTAGGCCTGGAGAGTGAAGCTGGTAGAAACCAGAGGCCACCCCTTGGATTTGATTGTCATTATGGAGAGGGAAGACTCTGAGGTGCCTCTTTGGTTTCTTACTTGCTTGACTTTGTAAATGAAAAGGAAACAAGAAGCAGAAAACTGAATTTTGGGATGCTCGGTTAACCTCTGGAATAGCTGAGTGTCTATTATCAGTAGGAGGTTGAAGAGATGACTGTGCTGGAGGTAACGGGTGTAGGAGCCATTACCATGTGGATCACAGTTAAAGCTTTGAAACAGCTTGAGTCTATCCAAGAGCAGTGGAGAAGAAAAAGGGTCTAGAACAGAACTCTGAGGAAAATAACATTTAAATGAAGAATAGTGCCTAGCACTTATGTTTAACTATTAGGTTTATCAACTAGTTGTGTGACATAAAGCAAATTTCTCTGCTCCTTTGCTCCTTACATTCCTCTTCAATAAAAAAGGGATACTTTGTGGTAATTTTGTATGTTATCTGAGGCATAGGCAGTTGCCCAACATAAAATACATGTGTTTTGCTTATTTCAAGTTTATATTAACTTTTAAAAGCTACTATAGAGAGAGAGAAAAAAAAAAATTTTTTTTTTTAAGAGACATTATCGGCTCGGTGCCTATGGCTCAAGTGGCTAAGGCACCAGCCACATACACCTAAAGTGGTGAGTTCGAATCCAGCCTGGGCCCGCCAAACATCAATGATGGCTGCAACCAAAAAATAGCTGGGTGTTGTGGCGGGCACCTGTGGTCCCAGCTACTTGGGAGGCTGAGGCAGGAGACTCACTTGAGCCCAGGAGTTGGAGGTTGCTGTGAACTGTGATGCCACAGCACTCTACCCAGGGGGGACAGCTTCAGGCTCTGTCTCAAAAAAAAAAAAAAAAGAGACATTATTGCTCTGGGTAGAGTGCTGTGGTCATAGCTCACAACAACCTCCAACTCCTGGGCTTAGGCGATTCTCTTGCCTCAGCCTCCCGAGTAGCTGGGACTATAGGTGCCTGCCACAATGCCTGGCTATTTTTTGTTGCAATTTGGCTGGGGCCAAGTTTGGACCTGCCACCCTTGGTATATGGGTCCGGTGCCCCACTCACTGAGCCACAGGTGCTGCCCCAAAAAGTTACTGTATTTTTAAGGTATTAGGAAAATCAAAAGCTGTATGCATTTATAGTGGTTCCTCAGTGTCCATGGGAATAGGCTCCAGGAGCGCCCATGGACACCTAGACATGTAGGTGCTCAAGTCCTTTATATGAAATGGTGTAGCACTTGCACATGCCCCTCCCCACCCTCCTGCATGCCTGAAATCTTCTCTAGATTACTTACAAAACCTAACATGGTGTCTGCCTGTCACTGCTTTAGTGTGGTTTCAGTATAGAACTTAGTGCTCACTCAGCTTAAGTTTTGCTTTTTGGAACTTTATGGAATTTTTTTTTTCTAAGTATTTTCAGTCTGGTTTTGGTTGAACCCATGGATGTGGAACACATAGATGCGGGGGACTGATTATACAATGAAAATTAGGTTATTTTTTTTTTTTTTTTTTGAGACGGAACCTCAGGCTATCCCCCTGGGTAGAGTGCCATGGCATCACAGCTCATAGCAACCTCCAACTCCTGAGCTCAAGCGAGTCTCCTGCCTCAGCCTCCCAAGTAGCTGGAACCGCAGGCGCCTGCTACAACGCCTGGCCATTTTTTGGTTGCAGCCATCATTGTTGTTTTGGTGGGCCCGGGCTGGGGATTCGAACCCACCACCTTAGGTGTACGTGGCTGGCGCCTTAGCCGATTGAGCCACAGGCGCTGAGCCAATAGTAGCAATTTTAAAAACACACTGTTACATTCAACAACAAAGATGGAATAGATTTATAGGAAGCTTTGTTAAAAAATAATTTTAAAAATATGAAAGCTTGATCTTCTTATTAAAATTACTCAATTTACAACTTAAAAGGATAAGGACAAAATATAAAAATCAGCAACCTAATGCTGAAAAATTATTCAAATGAATTATACATTAGAGAAAGCTAAACAGTCAGAACTCATATCTCTTTTACCCTTTAAGTGAAAATTCCTTCAAAAAAGATACATGAAATTAATTCTTATCTCCCACTGCGCTCCTCTTTTCAATTTTAAAGATGCTCTATTACCACAAGAGAATGCACTTTGTCTTTGACAGGGTACACAAACAACATCCAAAGGTACAGAGTAAAGACTGAAAAAAAGCTGATCAGCCTTCACCCTCAGCTGCCATCTTCCTGGTACTTCCTCAGTTCTCAGAATGTGGTGTTGAGCTGAACTCTTCAGTCTATCTGTAGAGTGTGTTTTATATATATATAAGGGCTGGAGGAGGTGGGGATTTCTCAAAGAAGAATATTAAAAGGCAAATGTAGTTGGAACCTAAATCTCCCACGGCTTAAATAAATAGAAGTGAAATTCTTAAAATTAGCCTAGGTCAGCATGAAACCAGAAACCAGAGGCTCTAAGAGTTTCTTTACCTCCAGTAAAAAACATCATTGCAATTTTATAAAACTACAAGGATGTATTTATTTATTTGAGACAGAGTTGTGTAACAGCTCACAGCAATCTCAAACTCTTAGGTTCAAGCAATTCTCTTGCCTCAACCTCCCAAATAGCCTGTGACAACATCCAGCTATTTTTAGAGACGAGGTCTCAACTCTGGCTCAGGCTGGTCTCAAACCTGTGAGCTCAGGCAATTCATCCACCTCAGCCTCCCAGAGTGCTAGGTTAAAGGCATGAGCCACCTTGCCTGGGTATGAGGATGTATTTAAAGACTTAGTATCATTAAGATGTCAACACTACCTAGGTGATCTACAGATTTAATACTATAGCTATTAAAAAACAATGATTTTTTTTTTTTGCAAAAAACCAGAAAAATCTATCCTAAAATTCATATAGAATCTCAAAGACCCTGAAAAGCAAAACAATCCTGAAAAAGAACATTTTCTGATTTCAAAACTTATTACAGAGCTACAGTAATCAAAACAGATACAGGCATAAGGATAGACATATGCATATATAGATTAATGGAATAGCATATAGAGCCAAAAAATACTTGTATATATGTTCAAATGATTTCAACAAAGGCACCAAGACCATCCAATGAGGAATGAACAATCTTTTCAGTAAATAGTGTTGAAAGAATGAAATAGTCACATACAAAAATATGACACTAGACCCTTATCTTATACCATACACAAAAATTAACAAAGAATCAAAGACTTAAATGTAAGACATGACACTATAAATCTCTCAGAAGAAAACTTAGGATACATGACATGGTTTTGGCCATGATTTCTTGCATATAATATTTAAAGCATAAGCAACTAAATAAAAAGTAGACAAATTAGACTTCACCAAAGTTAATTTTTTTTTTTTGAGACAATCTTACTATGTTACCCTGGGTAGAGAGCTGTAACATCACACCTCACAGCAATCTCCAACTCTTGAGCTTAAGCAAATCTCTTGCCTCAGCCTTCCAAACACTTGGGACTACAGGCATCCGCCACAACACCTGGCTATTTTTTTGTTGTAACTGTCATTGCTGTTTGGTAAGCCCAGGTCGGGTTCCAACCAGCCAGCTCTGGTATATGTGGCTGGCACCCTCGCCACTGAGCTACAGGTGCCGAGCCCAAAGTTAAAATTTTATGTGTCAAACAATACCAAGAGATGAAAAGGCAACTCATGAAATAGGAGAAAATATTTATAAATTATATATCTATTAATATCTAGAATATATAGGGCGGCGCCTATGGCTCAGTGAGTAGGGCACTGACCCCATATATAGAGGGTGGCGGGTTCAAACCCAGCCCTGGCCAAACTGCAACAAAAAAACAATAGCTGGGCGTTGTGGCAGGTGCCTGTAGTCCCAGTTACTTGGGAGGCTGAGGCAAGAGAATCACCTAAGCCCAAGATCTGGAGGTTGCTGTGAACCGTGACGCCACAGCACTCTACCGAGGGCAACAAAATGAGACTCTGTCTCTTAAAAAAAAAATCTGTGGCTCGACGCCTGTGGCTCAAGAGGCTAAGGCTCCAGCCCCGTACACCTAAGGTGGTGGGTTTGAATCTAGCCTGGGCCCGCCAAACAACTATAATGGCTGCAATCAAAAAACAGCCAGGTGTTGTGGCGGGCACCTGTGGTCCCAGCTACTTGGGAGGCGGAGGCAGGAGATTCGCTTGAGCCCAGGAGTTGGAGGTTGCTGTGAGCAGTGAAGCCATGGCACTCTACCCAGGGGGACAGCTTGAGGCTCTGTCTCAAAAAAAAAAAAAAAAAA
>CAUYQV010015540.1:0-17686 GCA_963574575.1 Galagoides demidoff | reverse complement strand
CAGGCGTTGTGGCGGGCGCCTGTGGTCCCAGCTACTTGGGAGGCGGAGGCAGGAGACTCACTTGAGCCCAGGAGTTGGAGATTGCTATGAGCTGTGATGCCATGGCACTCTACCCAGGGGGATAGCTTGAGGCTCCGTCTCAAAAAAAAAAAGAAAGAAAAAAGGTGAGGCATAGAGAGGTCAGGAGTCATTTCCTTGCAACCAACAGGATCTTAACACAGCTCATGAAAAAGAGAAACAACGTGTTGGTTTATAAAACTAAAATGTCTGGGGGTAGTTCAGGCATAGCTGGATTCAGGGCTCAGAAAAGGTAATCAGAACTTGGTTTGTCTCTTCCTTCCCATCTCTTAGTTCTCCTTTCCTCCATGTAGGCTTCATTCTCAGGCCAGTTCCACCCTTGGGGTGGATGAACCAGCAGCCTGTAGACTAGACCAACCGACAAGTTTTCTTTCCTGTGGTGCAACCAATATCCCAAGATTGAGTCTCATTGGCTCTGAATGGGTCACATGCCCATCTCTTAGCCAATCATTGTGATCAAGAGGCTGAGATGCTCTGATTGGTTAAATCTGTGTCAGCTCCACCCCCTCCTCATGGGCAGAGGTAGAAAAGGGAGGGGTAGTTTCCGCAAAGAAACATCAAGGGCTGTGAGAGTCTGTGAAAGCTCTTGGGGAATATGGAAGTGCTCCAGAGGCTTCTTCCATATTCCTCTTTTCTTCTTCCAGACTGTGACCCCTGTAATCTTCCTTCCTCCTTCTCTGTTCCGCTGTTCAAAGTGCAAAATGAGTCAAGTAAAGTGTAACATAGTTGATCAGCGCTAGGGCATGGAGAAGATAAGGGGTGGATTTCAGTGCTTAGCAGTAAATAGGCTCATTCATTCATTCTAAAAATTATTAAATAGTTCGTTCATTGAAATAGGATGCATTGAGTGTCAGGCTGTGAGGCATCAGTGGCCCCAAACTCTTGTCATGCCAGGTCTTCAGTGAGGCAGATCAGGGTGTAATTCTTTACTTCCCTGCTTGAACCTCCTGGCCACGTGGCCTAGGACAGGTCACTTAATCCCTCAATTCAGTTTTTACAGAAGATAATGGGCCCTTCACTGTTGTGAGGTGTAACTTGAACTTTAAAAAACACTTAATAGGGCAGCACCTATGGCTTAAAGTAGTAGGGCACTGGCCCCATATGCCGGAGGTGGCAAGTTCAAACCCAGCCTCGGCCTACCAAAAAAAAAAAAAAAAACACTTAATGATGGGCCTGGCAAATAGGAAATGAATGTTCAGCAAGTCATGCCTATATTAGTAGAAGCTGTGATAACTCATGTTAAGGGTGACATTCTGTCCTCAACTGTGCCCATCAATCTCATGGGAAACTTCGATTGCCAAGGTCAAAATAAAATGTTCTCGAAGAAAAGTTTTAAGTCAGCAATGCCCCCAAACAATAGTAGGCAAACAAACAAGGAAATCTGACACTTCCTCTGTTTTGTGGAATGTTAAAATTCTGTTCCAAGAGCCTTGCAGGGAAAAATTTTTCCAAGATACAAAGTTTCTGATGTTGGCCTTTGGTGACAGTGGACATCTCACTCTATAACCCCCCCCTCCTTAATATTCCTCCCACTTCCTCAACAGGCTGACTTTCCATAGGAATAAGTTTCCAACTTCAAAACAACACGAGAAAAAGTATGAAACCAAGCCTGTGTTACACCATCCAAGTTCATTTTTCCTGCTTGGAAACAAAAGACATTAATTCATTCATATGTTTATATCCGTTTATATCCTACAATAATTTGAGCCAGAGACAAAAGATCAGGGAATATATTAGCTGGATTCTTTTATCCCCACCTAACTGCATGTGGAATTATAGAGATGTAGTGACTAAGAATAGCAAACATCCTCCTTCCCATGTAACATCCTCCCTGGCACAGTTGCTTGTCAGATACTCATCAAAACTGTGACTCAGTTTTAAACTGTGGCCCCTTCATTTAAAAAGCAAAAAGAAAATTAAGAAAGACACTGTACTAACTTGCTAGGGCTGCCATAACAAAGTGCTGTACCAAAGGTTGGGTGGCTTAAACAACGAATTATTTCCTCACAGTTCTGGAGCTAGAATTCCAAGGTCAAGATGTGTCAGTGAACTTGGGTGCTGTGGCTCACGCCTATAATCCTAGCACTCTGGAAGGCTGAGGTGGGTGGATTGCTTGAGTTCAGGAGTTTGAGACCAGCCTGAGCATGAGTAAAACTCTGTCTTTACTAAAAATAGAGAAACTGAGGCAGGAGGTTCTCTTGAGCCCAGGAGTTCGAGGTTGGTGTGAACTCTAATGATGCCATGACACTACCCAGGGCAACAAGAGTGAGACTCTGGGCTTGGCACCAGTAGCACAGTGGTTACGGCACCAGCCAGAATGCACCCAGGCTGGCGGGTTCGAACCAACCTGGGCCAGGTAAACAACAATGACAACTGCAACAACAAAATATAGCCAGGCTTTGTGGTGGGCATCTGTAGTTCCAGCTACTTGGTAGGCTGAGGCAATAGAATCTCTTAAGCCCAAGAGTTTGAAGTTGCTGTGAGCTGTGATCTATAGCACTCTAATGAAGGTGACATAGACTGTCTCAAAAAAAAAAGTGAGACTCTATCTCAAAAACATAAACAAATAAACAAAAAAAACCCCGTGTGTCAGTAGAGTTGGTTTCGTTTGGGGACTTTTCCCCTTGGTTCATAATCTTCCCTAACCTTTTCTTTATTAGGACATCAGTCATAGTGCATTAGAGCCCACCATCTGACTTCACTTTACCTTAATTACCTCTTTAGAGACCCTATCTCCAAATACATTCACATTCCAAAGTACAGGGGATTAGGACTAGGAATTAGGACATGTGAATTTGGCCTTCCCTGACCCCCACCCCCCAAATACACACACAGCTCAGCCCATGACATACCCCTTTGTTTACTGGACTTGGGAGGTGAAGTCATTGCCTAGCAGTCCCAGGTGAAAGCATTCTGCAAAAGTGCCTACCAGGAGACCGTTCCAAATTGTGTCTTTCAGAATTTCATTTTCATGGGTGACTTCAATGCTGGCTGCAGCTATGTCCCTAAGAAGGCCTGGAAGAGCATCCGCTTGAGGACTGACCCCAAGTTCGTTTGGCTGATTGGGGACCAAGAGGACACCACAGTCAAGAAGAGCACCAACTGTGCATATGACAGGTAGGGGCCCTGCAGGAAGCTGCTAGCCCACACAATGCTTGGTGTGCCCAGGAGACTCAGCCCCCTTGGGGCTTAAATGCCGGGCCCTTCTGCCAGGAACCTTGTGCAGTGGTCCTGAGCTCTGTCGCTTAGCAGAGGTAAGCACCAGCTTTGGTGTTAGACAGGCCTGTATTCAAATTTTTACTCTACCACGTAGCATATCTGTGAGCGAGAGATTTAAGCTTTCTGTATCCCATCTCCTCCCTGTAAAATGGAGATTACAGTAGTGCTTCCCTCACAGAGATATGTTAAATGTAAAGCTGCTGGGACAGTGCCTAGCATGTGGCAAGTACTCAAGACATCCATCAGCTGTTAATTTTTCCATCATAAGGATTCACCACAGTTTATTCACTCAACGCCCATCACTAGGCATTTGGTTAGTACCAACTGTTTAAATGCTGCTGACATGGCTTTGTATAAGTGCATTTTGTACATACACTGATGATTTCCTCAGGGCACAACCCTACAAAATGCAGCCAGTTAGTGCAAGGGTATTATACTTATAAAGCTTTACTGCACATTCCTAGATGCAAATGTATACATTTAAATAATAGCTTCCTTTGTATTTTAAAGTCTCTATGGGGATTTTCTTTTCTTTTTTTTTTTTTCCTATGGGGATTTTCAAGCAGCTTTCAACTTTGTTCCTTCAATCTGGAGGGAGGTGGGAGTGCCTTGAGGTGTGAAGTTAGTGACCTATAGCAGACACCACGGGCAAGGAAGCACAGAGGAGCCTGGCCCCACAGCAGCCAGAGGTGGCCGTTCCCAGAGCTTAGCCCACCTCTGAGGAAGCCTGAGATGGCCATCTGTGAGAGAGGAACTCGTTCTTACTTCTCAAGTTTTGAGGTCTGCCTTTCATTTCCATCCCATAACCTTTGTTCCTCTTGGGACTTTTGGGACTGGTGTTTTCTTTGCAGAAGTCATCACTCTGCAAAGCAGAAACCAAAGGTGGGAAATTACAGGAGACTGAGTGCCCAGAATGTCCCTTACCCACTTTGAAGGGTTTCCAGCTGGGGAGACAGCTGCCCACTCACTTGTCCATGCCCCCATGCCGCTTGTGTGACCTTGGGCAGATCAAGTCCCTTCTCCACTCCATTCCTCTCCCCTGGCAAATGATTGGGGGGTAGTGTAGATGTGGTGATTGAAAATAATACAGACGAACAACTTATCATAAGGAGAGATATCTATAATTGATCAGGTAGGGTGGCAGAAGAGGTGAAAAAGATGTTTACTAAAAGAACCCTAATTTTGTACACGCTTATGCCAAGCGATGGTGGGATTGAATGTGATTTTCTTAAAGATTGATTTCTTATTTTGATGCTCTGAATTTTCTGTTTTCCATAACAACATATTTAACTTCTGTGATTTTTAAAAAGCCGCAAAAATGAGATTTAAAAAATGGAGTTAGATAAGATGGCTTCATTTTCAGTCTTTGTTCTGTGTTCTAATATTTACTGGACACTTCCCATGTGCTGAGCACTGGGGGACAAATAAAGGTGACCAGGACCTGGCCTGGGCCAACCTGAGAAAACTTAGTGTGAACAGCTGACTGAGCCATGCATATCCCTGGAAGAAGTCAGGGACAGATGAGCCTTAAACATGTTGTTCTTTGCTCTCTGAATCTTAAAAAATGGTGTCCAACCTACCATGAAGAGTTGATATTTGGGTTGAGTTGAAAGTTAACCATGGTGGTGGTGTTAGCAAACACGGAAACCAAGACCACTGGTGAGAATAAAGAAAAGCCCAATGAGTAGTCTTGAAATAACAGTGGGATTCAGTGAGTCACTCAGAACCACATAAAACTCTAATTGCATTACCCCAGTTAGGGTACGGTCTGTTTCCAAAACTCATTTAACTACTATGTTCCCATTTTTCGTCATCACTGTAAAGTACTTGTACTGTGGTTTTTTCTTGTATTTTTCTTTTAATCCATTACTTCCTTACTGAACGAAAACAAGTTTTAAAGGAAGTTTTGCAACATCAATGTAAGAATACAGCATCATTTGTCATAAATGGAACTTTTAAAAATTTTAATAAACTGAAAATTTTTGAATCAGGCTCGGTGCCCGTCTCACAGTGGTTATGGTGTGGTTATACACCACAGTTGGTGGGTTTGAACCCAGCCTGGCCCAGCCTAAGCAACAATGACAACTGCAACAGAAAAATAGCTGGGCATTGTGGTGGGCACCTGTATTTCCAGCTACTAGGGAGGGTGAGGCAAGAGAATCTCTTAAGCCAAAGAGTTCGAGGTTGCTGTGAACTGTGATGCCACAGCACTCTACTGAGGGTGGCATAGTGAGACTCTGTCTCAAAAAAAAATTTTTTTTAAATTAAAGAAACAAGCCCAATGTAAACTCCACATGTTAAATTCTTGCTTGCACAAGAGATTGCAGCTTGCTCTCTCTTTGTAAAAATGGGGGTTTAGGGAAATATTAGAGACAAGTGAGCACCTACCTGAGATTTCTCCATAATTAAATCAGGAAACATGAAAGATAATTGAAAAGAGACAACTTACTCCATATTCAAATCATTGCTGTGTGGTGTAGTTTTCATGTGTCATATAAAATCTTCTCTTGTGCCACCAGGGACAACTGCCCACGCTGTTCTGGTGTCCACAGAGCCATGGCAGGAAATGATCCTATTCCACACTTGTGGGCTCTGTTCTCTAGCATCACTCACTAAAACCAGGTCTGGACTTTGAGAACCACATGAAAGGGCCTAGATGTTCAAACCAACCTTGGCTTGATCTCAGAAATCAACAAGGTGGATTAACACAACTGCCTTCCCTCCCCTTGTTCCAGGATTGTACTTAGAGGGCCAGAGATCATCAGTTCCGTTGTTCCCAAGTCCAGCAGCATCTTTAATTTCCAGAAAGCTTACAAACTGACTGAAGAGGAGGTAAGGCTGCCATCCTGTCCCTCTGTGCCACCATCCTGGAAAGATGGGTTGGCATCACCCATTGAGGTCACCCCTGAGAACGCAACATTGGGCCATTAGACCTTGAGTCTCAATGCCCATGATTCTGTGATTTGAAGACCTGCCAAAAGTTCTGATTAAGCTGGTGTGAGCTCTATGGGATGACTTCTGGCACCATCTTCCCTTCCTGTTCTTGAATTTGTTCATTACTGAAATGAAAGCATCTCCCTGGTCTCTCCTAATTCCCAAACCTGCCTTCTGTTTCTCCTCACAGGCCCTGGACGTCAGCGACCACTTTCCAGTTGAATTTAGACTACAGTCTTCAAGGTCAAGGGCCTTCACCAACAGCAAAAAATCTGTTGCTCCAAGGAAGAAAACAAAGGCCAAACGCACCTAGATACAGGGGTGCCATTTGATTAAACATTTCTTGCCTCTAAATAAAATGGCTCTAACAGGTATGACCTGCTCCCTGCACTTCAGAAACAAGACTGGTCCAACTGCTTTCATTTTTCAACCTGAATTTATTCTGACTGGAGTCAAATTGGAAGGAGAGTTGTTTATTATCCCTGTTGGGCTCACATCTGACCTTCCTAGTCCAAAAGGGTGATCTTCATGCTCTGAGTTAGAGCCCCACCCGCTGCCGCGGGGGCCTGCTCAGCTCTACCCGAGAGGCTGCAGACCAGTTTCCAGACCTCATCCTGGGCCATGACCAGGAGGGCCAAGACCCCAGAAATGCCAAACCCCAACTGCACCCCATGATTTGGATAATTAACTGTTTAATATGCCCCCTCCTCTCTGAGGTCAAGCCACCACTACACCTCACAGGTATGAAGCATGAAAGCCTCTCACTCCTGGTCTCCCTGCCTCTGAATCATCCTCCTCCAACTCAGCCAGCCCAGTGACCACCAGCACTATCCTCAGAAACGCTGCTCTGACCCCCATGCCTATAAATCCTTCAGGGGTTCCCATCACCATCCGAAAGAGCTTAGACTTTAGACAACATGAAGGTCTCACTTATCTGGCATAAACCACCAACCATGCTGTCTGCCAGTCTCTGCCCAGCCCTGTGAGCTCCCACAGGTCACAGGTTGTCCTCCACCCGGTACACCCCACTCCCTGCCTTGGGGCTTTGGAGCCATCCTGTGACTGTGATCACTCTATCTCAGAGTGTTGTCCAAGTGCCTCTGGCCCCCCACGTGCACCCTACCCTTATTGCAGCATTAACCACATTGTACACGTGTCTGTCACCAGGGTCAGTACTGGGAGTCTTTGGGAATCCTGGTCTGGGACTCAAGGATTTTGTTATCTTTCTACACCCAAAGAGGCCCATAAGAATCCAGCAAGGAGGCACCATTTACCTGTATCCGAGGTGCCGTTTTTGTTTGCTTTGCTTTGTTTCTCCGATGCCATTTCTTTGTTCAAGTAGTATATGAGCAGGGCTGTGTGTGAGAGCAGGGGAGCGGGCAGTGAAAAGGAAAGCTGTGCCCTGACCTCATCCATGAATTTCCTGTCTCAGGGGCAGCCCCTCTTCCCAGCTTTTGTTTTCTCCCACAGTCTGCACATAAATGAGCACCATATGTAACCTTAAAAAATATAAAACATAGCATGCCATATGCACGGTTCCACTCCTCGCTTATTTCTTTTAATATATTGAGATGATGTGACTTTTGATGTAGGAGAAAGAGACCATAAAGTCTGATACTTGAAATTACATAACAGCTGATTGAAAGAATAAAATCAAAAGGGTCCTGATTAAGCAAGGGAAACATCTTCCCCAAATGGCCAATTAACCTCAGAGGTCTTGTTGGAATTGGCTGGGGGGGGGGGGGCGGCGGGGAGAAAGATGGCAAGGCTGCTAAGACATCTGTCACTTCTTTTGAGGCAGAACTCACTATCCCAGGAAATTTTCCAGTTTCCAAAGTGTAAAATGGTCAAGCAGGCAATTCACAAATGAGCTTATTATGGAGGGAGAGAATGGTCCTTCTGCTCTAAAGTGTTTAAGCTCCACCAGCTGGCAAAGCTGTGCCAGGAGCTCTGGCCACTGGGCTTGGGACTCTGGTGGATGGGGGAGGAAGGAGAAGGTGAACCAGACACTAAATTAGCCTGCCAATGGCTCTGACTTGGACCCGACACCCCACAGCTTCCTCCCTGACAAGACATCTCTCTATGCCCTGGAGTCAATTACTGGAGCTCTGGCCCCTGCCAGCTCTTATTCTGGGCAAACTCTGCCAGGCAAGAGGGCATGGGGCAGGGCTCATTCTGACAGTCCACAATCTAATGGAATTGCAAATATCCTCCTGTCCCTGTGGGTTACCTGCCCTGGCCTAGGCAAGGGACTCCAGTGGGGGGAGAGGGGTTCCCAGGTCATGTGTACCCTTTTAGCTTTGGCTTTGTGCAAAGATTCTGAAGCTTGGTGTGAACCAGAATCCCAGGGAGCTGGTTATCCTGCTGACTCCCAGCCCCGGCCCTCCAGAGTCTGTCTCCTGAGATCTGGGCCAATGCCAGGAACCTGCATTCTCAAAAGTGAATCCAAGGCAGGTAGGTGATTTGAGCCCCATGTTTTGAAATCACTCTCTCAGCCCTCCTTGGTGAGAAGAGGTGTAGCGTGGTGGCAAGGGATAGGCTTGCTCTGGAGCCATCTTCTGTACTTCCTACCAGCTGTGAGGCCTTGAACAGATCATTTATTTTCAGTTTCCTTATGTGTAAAATGGAGATAAGAAGATAATCAACCTTGTAGGTGAAGTTTAAATAAAATGATGGGTGTAATGCATAGGGTATGTACCTGACACCTAGTAAAGTGGAAGCTATATTTTTATTAACAGCACTTGCTCTGTGAAATGGTAGAGTGCTTTAAGTCTCTAGATACATACTATTCTCATTTAATTATTGAGAATGACTTTTTGCTGTATAAGAAATCACGCCAAATTTCCATTTCTTTTTTTGAGACTATTCTAAAACAGCAAAGTTGAAACCTGGACAATATAGCAAGACCCTATTTCTTTATTTGTTTGTTTTTTGGCCAGGGCTGGGTTTGAACCCACCACCTCCAGCATATGGGGCCGGCACCCTACCCTCTGAGCCACAGGTGCCACCCCAAGACTCCATCTCTTAAAAAAAAAATTAGCCAGGCATGGTAGTGTGTGCCTATCGTCCCAGCAACTCCATGGAGGCTAAGCTAGGAAGATTGCTTGAATTTGATATAACAGTGAGTTATGATTGCATGTCTTCACTCCAGCCTCATCAATACCCCTTTCCTGTCCCAAACGCAGAAACTCTCCTCCAGTGACCTTTGCTCTATCCTTGTTGGTACTGAGGTATGTGAAGGGAGCTCCTCTAATTCAGCAATACTGGATTCTATCTCTCCTTTGGGCTGGAGAGGGCAAGTATAGAGGGCAATTTCTAAACCAGGAAAGGGTGACAAAGTAGAAGCCTTAGCATTGCTTCCACCTGGCCCAGGCACGTGCTTAGGTGGAAAGGTGGAAAGCAGAGCTGCTGAGAGAGAGACTTATACCTGCATCAGCTGTTGAGTCTCCCCATCATGGCTGCTGCCTGAATGATCCCAAAGCATCCAGAATTCCCATGTCATTTACCCACAGGTCACATTTTGAAAGAGGAA
The DNA here is from genome assembly GCA_963574575.1 of Galagoides demidoff. NCBI lineage: Eukaryota > Metazoa > Chordata > Mammalia > Primates > Galagidae > Galagoides > Galagoides demidoff. The sequence continues at coordinate 7,923 of CAUYQV010015540.1, read as the reverse complement.
TATGGCCGCCATGGTTCCCAAGCCTGACACAAGTGGTTTCATGCTTTAGGCTTCAGGGAAGCTATTGAAATTAAGTCACATTAAAAGAATTTAAGGAAACAAGGATTGTTTTTATTGTTTTATTGCACACACACACTCACTCCTTTCTCAACCATCTCTCTACCTGCTAGCTTCAGGCTGGGCAGTATAAGCCTATATTCCCTGCATCACATGAGTTCTCTGATGGCAGGAGTGAGGATGTGTTGTTCATTTGCAAAACCCCTCTTGCTGCTTCTCTATTCTCCAGGAAACTCTTCACTTCCTCCACCCAGTACCCTGAAAGCTTCATTTCACTTTTCTGCTTTGAGATTCCTGCTTCTGAGACCTTTCCATAGTTTCCTAGAGGTTAAAGCTGGAAAATATCCATAAATATAACAATAACAAACAATAGTGGCCATTTGCTCTGTGCTGAGAAGGCACGGTGTGTTGCTATCATACTGGATTTTTACTACAGCCCTGAGGGGAGGAGCCTGCTGTCATCTCCATTTTACAGATGAGGAAACTGAGGCCCAAAGAAATTAAACAACTTACTCAAAGTCACATAGGTGGGGAGAAGTAGAGAGCCCAGGGCATCTCACCCATTAGACACAGTAAGCATTGTGCCAAGGCCCCATTGAAATGTGTTCATTTCTTTCAGCACCAGAAGGAAAAACATTCAATTTTAGGTTGAAGAAAAATTTTAATATGATAATAATATGTTTGTCTTTATACCAACATAGTTATAAAATATGTATTTTTTTGAGCTAGACTCTTGCTCTTTAACCCTGGGCATTGTGCAGTGATGTCATCATAGCTCACTGCAGCCTCAAACTCTTGGGCTAAAGAGAGCCTTCTAAAGTGCTAGGATCACAGGCATGAGCCACAGCACTGGCCATAAAATATAATTTTTAATGTTTTTTAAGAGGAGGAGCAAGCCATGAAGCCAAAAGTGCCTAGGGACCACAGAAATCATAATGGGGCCCTAGAGGAGCCAGAATTCAAATCTAAGCCTGTTTGCCTCCAAAACTGATGTTCTCACTAGTCTAGTCTAACCCCATTTTACAGGTAAGAAAATGGAGGTCCAAAGTCACACAGCAAATGGGTGGCAGAGCCAGCCAAGAAAGGCAAGGTTTCCAGTAGGCGAACCACCATATCATATGGCCTGATAGCACCACCTGGTGGTCTGTGAGGGAATTTCCCTGTAGTGAAAAAGACCTAGGCTCAGCGCCTGTGGCTCAATCGGCTAAGGCGCCAGACACGTACACCTAAGGTGGTGGGTTCGAATCCCCAGCCTGGGCCCGCCAAACAACAATGATGGCTGCAACCAAAAAATGGCCGGGCATTGTGGCGGCCACCTGTGGTCCCAGCTACTTGGGAGGCAGAGGCAGGAGACTCGCTTGAGCCCAGGAGTTGGAGGTTGCTATGAGCCGTGATGCCATGGCACTCTACCCAGGGGATAGCTTGAGGCTCCGTCTCAAAAAAAAAAAAAAAAGAAACAAAAAGGTCATTAAGATGATACATTATCTTAGTATAGTTGTACCTAGAATCAAAAACCTTAAAAAAATTATACATTAGAAAATACTTATTTAATACAAAAGAAGGCACTAATGGAGGAATACAGAAAACAAAGAGCATGTAAGATAGAAATTGGTAGAATGGAGGGACAAAAAGAAAAAAAAACGTGATCCAACTATGTGTTGTCTACAGAGATACACTTTAGACTTAGAGGCACAAATAGGTTGAGAATGAAAGAATGTAACAAAAATATTTCATTTGAATGGTAACCAAAAGAGGATTCAAGTAGCTACTCTAATATCAGAAAAAATATCTGAATATAATCTTAAAAATAGGTTAATGCAAGAATAGCATTCACAAGCAAAAATATAATCACACTAGACTCTGTGCTGCATAGACAACACCTGGAGCTCGGCATCTGGAGGCAGCAAACAAACTACGATCTCTCAACAAAATCTGGCCCAGCCACCTGTTTTTGGAAATATAATTTTATTGGAACACAATCCTGCTTAGTTTTACACACATACACTGTCTACAGCTGGTTTCACAGTACAAGGTAGCATAAGTAGCTCTGATATTATGTGGCCACCAAATCTAAAATATTGATATCTGGCTTTTTACAGGAAAAGAATGCCAACTCTTGATCTCTGGTGAGATATCAGATTTTAAAAGAAATACTAATTAAAAAAAGGGTAATGAGATAATGAAGAACATTGAAATAATGATAGGACATTTAAAGAATAGTTTACAATATGAAGTATATTTACCCTGAAAAAAAAAGCTTATAGAGAATAGATATGTTTATATGCTCAGAGTGTTATCCCACAGGAACAGGAATTAGATAAATATGGAGCAGCTTCAAAAGAAATAACTGAGACTAACATGTACAAGTTTACAGGAAACTGTGTTTAAAAATAAATGAGCTGCCTTACAAAATAGTGAGCTTTTCATCAAAGTACCATTTAAATAAAGATGGAATGTCCACTTACCAGAGATAGAATGAAAAGGTATTTATATAAGAATGGGCAACCACCTAAAGGACTAAAAGGAGCTAAAAATCCTTTCCAACTCTATTAATCTTAGTAGGAGAGGCCTTTCAGCCAATTGTCTGAAATCTACAGCAAAGATAATTAAAAACTGAAGACACATAAGTACTTCTTCCCATTTTTACTAATTCCTTGAATTTCAAAGACAGAGAACAACACTTTCTGTGTCTTTACTTTTGTCTTTAGAGAAGCAAGAAGGGGGAAAGGAATATTTTTTAGTTGTTGCTGTTGCAGTTTGGCTGGGGCCAGGTCTGAAACTGCCACCCTTGCTATATGGAGCCAGCGCCCTACTCACTGAGCCACAGGCACCGCCTGGAAAAAAATATTTTTAATGACTAAAAGGTGATTTTAAGTTGTCTTTCTTTTTAAACTTTGAGTTTTAGTACTGGAATAGGAAGGGCTGTAGAAGTCAACCAAGGGGCAAAGGGCAAGTCTCAATTCCTTCTCCCTTCTTATTGTTCAACAATTCAATAAGCATTTATAGTTAATATTAAAGTATAGTAGTTTCCCCATCCCCCCATTCACCAGGAATTTGTTCCAAGATCACCAGTAGATGCCTGAAACTGGATAGTACTGAACCCCGCATAAACTGTTTTTCCTCTACCTGTATACCTATTATAAAGTTTAACTTATAAATTAGGCCCAGTAAGAAATTAACAACAATAATAAAAAATTATAATTAGTATAATAAAAGTCATGTCTTTTATTTTACCATGGTGTCTCTGTCCAAAACATCTGATTATACTGTACTCACCTATGTTCAGATAGTAATTGATTATGGGAAACTGAAGCCATGAAAAAGTAAAAAACCTTGAATGGTAGGGGGAGGACTGCTGTGTGTGCTAAAAAAGTAATAAGCACAATGCACTCAAGTACTGTGTTGGCCAAGGATTAAATGTAATTGTATAATAATGTTTAATTACATACCCTTACTTCCCTGAGCCCCACCCATTTCAATCCTGCTTCCCTCCCCACCCCAATAATAAGCACGTTTTCTTCCTCCAAGAGGCTTTCCTTTCCATTTCCCAAGTAGCACCTACTTACACATACCCTTTTAAAAACGTGTAACTGTCAGAGTAGGCATTATACATGAGAAATACTTTATCTTTTGCAGGACAAAACTGAGATTGCTCAGTCAAGAGTTTGGTAATTTTGGCAGGCAAATTATCAAAGAATAACAATAGCCCTCATCTTCCTGTGGCTTGTGGTTTGTTTGTATCCTAAGGTAATAATCAGTGGGTCAATGTGTGGAACTAATTGTTTAAATATTACATTTTCTCCATTAGGACATGGAAGTTGTACCTTATTCTAATTAAGTTTCCTTAAAAACATTAAAGGGGGACACTGGGCACCAGAGATTACAGGCAAACCAGGACTAACAGCTGGGTTCAGAACAACTGAAGAGTTTTGCCTCTGGAATAGCACGTGAGGTGCTCCACGGACACAATCCTCAGTCAACTCAGCATTAACTAGTGAAAATTATTCTAAAAACCCAACCTGAATTGTCCCAAGGGTATACAGTAAATGACAGGACATTTACTCACAGAAATCTGAAACGTGGTAATAGAGTCTATGACACTTAAATCCTGACCTGCTTTCTTCCTCCCTCCTATCCCCTTGCTCAGGTGGATGGAGGCGTCACCCGAGGTGTGTCCTGGCCAAGAAAAGGGACTTCCTTTTAGCTTCTGATCAAGGGATAAGGTATCTCACCAGGAGGGACAGACAGCATTTCTTATTCTCTCCAACTCTGGCACCCATAGGCTAAATTCCTGATGAGTGTGACCTAAAGGTCCAGGACTTTCCTTTTTCCACCCAATCCCAACCCACAGAGCAGAGGGTCTATGCCAGGTGTAACAGGCCAAGAATACTGGGGGTCCCAATTACCTTCAAGCCAGTTCACTCATAAGGTCAAGGTTCCATGCTAGAAAAGGCAAAGCCAGGTCAGCTGTGGTAGCTCACGTCTATAATCCTATTTTTGCCCTAGCACTCTGGAAGGTGGAGATGAGTGGACTGCTTGAGCTCAGGAGTTCAAAAGCAGTGTGAGCAAAAGTGAGAGCCCATCTCAACTAAAAATAGAAAAAATCAGCTACGCCTGGTGCATTGCATGGGCCCAAAAGTTTGAGGTTGCTGTGAGCTATAATGATGCCACAGCACCCAATCCCAGGGCAACAAAAAAAAAAAAAAAAAAGGAAAATAAAAAAGGCAAAGCCAATATGAGCAGAGCCACCATTCCCACTCAGTGCCCAGAAGAGTGGCTCAGAGACGTGACAAGGGATGAGTTAGTCCACTAAAACAGAGAACTCTGAGTCTCTCACCAAAATAAACTGACTTTATTTGGAACAGGGTGTAGGGAAGACCAAGCCTGATAGAGATTTTGGGAGCAAACAATAAAAACAAGACTAGTAGCTCTATTATAGCAATAAAATAAGCTAAACTAAAGGCCAGCAAGTTTACCATAGAGAACCAGGAAAAGAGACAGCTAAGAAAAGCCCTCCTGCGATCAGATCAAACTCAAGTACCAGACTCAAAAACTACCCCTGCCCAAATTTAATTGGACCAGAGCGCTGAGTAATTTATACCCCAGAGCATTATCAGCAATAATAGAGCAGTCAGCAATTAGTGGAGCCTAACAGCTGAGTATGGTACCCGGCAGGGCAGATAGCTCACTGGAGAGATCAAGGACAGAGGCAAAGCTGCTAAAGCCATTCTCATCCTATACATGTAAAAGACTGTATCCTCAGAGGAGTAACATCACAGATTTCATACTGTGAGGAGACACAGACGTCACTGAATAGTGAAATTTTTAGACAAATAAATGAGCAAAGAACAATAAAAAAGAAAAGCCCCAGAGAGGGGAGAGAGGGATGAATATAAAGGAATCAAGACAATATGTTGGTTAAAATACTCAGTTCTAAACAAAAATTATAAGGCTTGCAAGTAACAGGAAAATATGGCCCACACATAGAGAGAAAAAGCAGACAAAAGAAACTTCCTGGGAGAGGGCTTAGATGTTAGATGTAATAGGCAAAAAACATTGGACTCATGCCTGTAATCACCGCATTTTGAGAGGTCAAGGTGGGAGGACTGGTTGAACCCAGGAGTTCAAAATCAGCCTAGGCAATATAGTAAGACCCTATCTCTACAAAAATTAAAAAATTAGCCAGGTGTGGTGGTGTCCATCTATAGTCCTTGCTACTCAGGAGGCTTTGCCAGAATTGCTTGAACCCAGGGGTTTGAAGCTGTAGTGAGTAATGATGGGGCCACTGCACTCTAGTGTGGGTGACAGAATGAGACTCTATCTCTTAAAACAAAAGAAAAAAAATAGGCTAAGACTTTAAAGTTTGGTGAACCAGCATATTGCCACCTAAAATCTGCACTTCGCATTAAAGTAGCCATGATACCATTATAAATATGATCAAAGCACCAGACTCAAAAACTACCCCTGCCCAAATTTAATTGGACTGGAGTGCTGAATGCAATCAAAGACGTATAAAAAGGTATGATAATGTTTCCATAAATAAAAAATACCAATAAAGATGTATAAATGACACAAAGAAAACCAAATAAAAATTCTGGATTTGAAATGTACAAGAGCTAAAATGAAAAATTCACTAGATGGGTCAACAGTACATCTGAAATGGTAGAAGAGCCAGCAAACTTTAAGATAGATCAGCTGAAACTATATAATCCAATGAACAGAGGGAAAAGACATGAAAAATTATCAGAGCCTCGAAGAAATGTTACACACTTCTACTTCGATCAATATACATGTAATAGCAATACCAGAAGGAGGAGGACTAAAGAGAAGAACAGGAAAAAAATATTAGAAAGCAAAATAACTGAAAACTCCCCAAGAAGCTCAACAGGCTTGGTGCCTGTAGCTCAGCAGCTAGGATGCCAGCCATATACACTGAAGCTGGAGGGTTCAAACCTGGTCTGGGCCTGCCAAACAATGACAACTACAACCAAAAAAAAAAAAAATAGCTGGGCATAGTGGTGGGCACCTGTAGTCCCAGCTACTTGGAAGACTGAGGCAAAAGAATCGCTTAAGCCCAAGAGTTTGAGGTTGCTGTCTTCTGTGACACCACAGCACTCCACGGAGGGCAACATAGTGAGACTCTCTCTCAAAAAAAAAAAACTGGACAAACTTGAAGTAGGATAAATGTAAAAAGTCCAAACCCCCAAATCACAGTGAAAATACAGAAAACAAAAGATAAAGAAAAGATTTTAGAAAGCAGTTAGAGAAAAACAACTGTAAACATATAAGGGAGCCCCAATAAGATTAAGAGATGACTTCTGATCAGAAACGGTGGCAGCCAGAAGCAGAGGGAAATATTTAAAGTGCTAAAAGGAAAAAAACAAAACAAAATGAAACCATCCAAGAACCTTATATCTAGTAAAATTGTAATCTTTCAAAACTGAGGGCAAAATAAAGACATTACCTGATTAAAGCTGGGAGCAGTAGTATATCAGGCCTGGCTTAAAAGAATTACTAAAGGGAGTTATTCAATTACTATAGGGAGTTCTGGGCTGAAAGCAAATCATCCCAGATGGTAAGTTAAATCCATGAGAAAAAAGGATAAGCACTAGCAAATGGAATTATGCAATTAGTTTTTAAAAAAAAAGAACGTTTAAAGGCATATTTATTCTCTAAACTGATTGTAAAAGCAACTGTATAAAAAATAGGCACATAATGGTATTGTTGGGCCTATAACATATAGAAATGTAATGTAATTGACAAAAAATGGCAAAACAAAACAAAAAACAAAGGTGGGAGGAAAGCTGTACTGGATTAAGGAAATGACTCCAGATGGTAACTCAAATCTACAAGAACAAATGAAGAGAATCAGAAACAGTAATTAAGAAAGTTAATATAACGAACTCTACACATATATCTGTGCTCTTCTTTCTTTTCTCGGCTTCTTTAAAAAGTACAAAATTACACAAGGCAATAAATAACAATGTATTTTTGTGTTTGTAACATAGGGAATGTGTATAACAAATTTAGCATTGAAAGGGGAAAATGGGCTCGGCGCCTGTGGCTCAATGGGCTAAGGTGCCAGCCACGTACACCTAAGGTGGCGGGTTCGAATCCCCAGCCCGGGCCTGCCAAACAACAATGATGGCTGCAACCAAAAAATGGCCGGGCGTCGTGGCGGGCGCCTGTGGTCCCAGCTACTTGGGAGGTGGAGGCAGGAGACTCGCTTGAGCCCAGGAGTTGGAGATTGCTATGAGCTGTGATGCCATGGCACTCTACCCAGGGGGATAGCTTAAGGCTCCGTCTCAAAAAAAAAAGAAAGGGGAAAATGGTATAGAACTAAACAGAGGTAACATTTCTGTTCTT